>JADGJA010000741.1:0-11459 GCA_027596035.1 Thoreauomyces humboldtii | reverse complement strand
CCCCCCCGCCTTCCCGCGCCAACATTGACATCGCCAATTCACGCGTTTGCTTCTTGGCACTTTCCTCACCCCCTCCATGCATCATGCCAATACTGACTGCGCAATTTGCGTAACTTGGATGCGTTAGTATTCCGGGTTCCTTATCTCGTCGTCCGTTTGTTAGTGTAGCTAGTTCGCCTTCAAGCGTTACTTCGCATAACAAACGAGGCTTTTCGACAGGGTTCGAGGCACAAGTCTCGAGACGTTTTCTTAGGGATAGAGGGTGCAAAACACGGTCGTAGGCGTGAACCACCTTCTCTGTTAGTATAGTGGCTAGTATCCCTCCCTGTCATTCGACAGCTCGGAGGAGACCAGGGTTCAATTCCCTGACAGAGAGCATCCGATAGTTTCTTTTTGCGCTTTCGAGTAGTCTTTTTGCCAAAGCGTGCATCTGTGTCATCGTGTGGTAACAGATTCTTTGCCATCCAACATCTATCGAGTACTGGCCGGCATGCCGATGGGAAGCCTGGCATACTCTCGGAAGCCTGATATGCGATTGAAAGCCTGCTTGGTGAGGCCTTGCGGTCCTGTGTCTTGCCGCCCAAGAATCTGCTGAAAGTCGAACTTTGGGAGAACTACGTGATCGAATGTGGCAAGGAATTCGGCAATTGAATACTGGGCGTGAAGGACGTTAGTGCTCGTGTCCTGAATCTTGGTCAGGGACGTGGTGTACTCCCGAAGAAGAGGTTCAGTCTCTTGCACACGAGATTTAGCGTCCTCGACAGACTTTCGTGCAAGAGAAACAGAATTTCGCTGTGCAAGTATCATCTCTGGAGATGCCCCGTTTTCAGCTCTAAGCAAACCAAGCTTATCGAGTGCTGTTTTCAATCCTAGAGTCGTCTCCACCACGTTGGGATTAATGTTGATAGCGTTCGATAGCAATGACCGTATGTCGCTACGGCGTTTCAGTAGATACCGAACTCGTGCGGCCAAGTTGTCTTCAAACTGATGTTGGGATCCTGTAGCGGAACGCGCAAGGATGACATCTGCGAGTTATTCAGGGTCGTTATTCAGGGTCGTGGCAGGGGTGCGACGGCACCAAGGCGTTAGATCGTCATGCTTGGATTCGGCAGGTCTACCAAGATGAGAATATACCTAGAATTCGACCCCAGGGATGAAGCACCATTTCTGAAGACCCTGTCCGAGTGTGAGCTCGGAGATGCGATGGAAGGTGATGGACGAGGCGGGTTCGGCAAGATCGGCTTCGAAAATACACAGATCGGCTGTGTATTTCGCAAGGACAGCTACACGTAGCTTGTTGGGTGTCTGCAGGACGACGTCGACGGCGAAGTCCTCCAGTACGCACAGAGAAGCCTTGTCCGACAGGTCCTCTGCGAAGTGCTGTACAGTTACTCGCGATTTGTATGGGTCGTGGGATGACAACCTGAGGGTTGTGGGGGGATCGGTATCGAGGTCGACCCTGATGTATGCGGAGTCAGGGCGATGCACCTTGCTGTCCAACACGATGGTGGCCGGGTAGTGAGTTGAATCGCGGGTCGTACGTGCATCTTCGGTGATCACGACCAGTGTGCCTTCACTGATGGGGAAGTTGGTGTGATTGTCACGTCCTGGCCTATGCCTCTCCGTCCAACCAGCTTGGATGTGATTTGTCTGCCTGTAGCGCAGTATATTTGGCTTGGTTGTCAGAACGCAACGGACCAATGTCGGCAATGCCCATCCAACTGATATCGTCGAGGAGTTCCTGCCTCCACCCGTCGATCAGCTCGGATGAGGCCTCCGACTTGTTCATCGATTCGATGCGCTTAGTCACCTCGCCATGGGTGGAATCCTCCGCGTGGTTGCTGCGAACCGCTGTCAAAGCGGACTCGAGTGTGGGCACGTCATCTCAAAGCGGAGGTCAAACCTGGGGTCAAACTGGAATCTTGGTAAACCTCTGATAGCCCGGCCGCAGATGTGGCGTTCCGGGTTCAACGGCAGGGCCGCGCCATATCATCGGCGTTCCCCGGTACGATCCAGCGGGGGAGATATGCCGTCAATCAATCTGCAACCAACAGAAACGACGGCGGTACTCACACGAGTCGACTGGGCAAACAGACCAGCAGGATCATGCATACATTGCTGGTCCAATCGAAGGGTAGCAGACACACATGTTGCAGCGGCGGACTCTTTGATGAGCCTGTCGAGCAGCTTGAACATAAACTCCTGCGCGTTTTCCTGGCGACCATCTCCCAATGGATGGCGCATGTGGATGCGGAGGCTGTTCACGTTGCCTTCGACCCCGCTGTCTAGGCGACGGAAGACAGGAGTGTGACCGGGACCGTGGGCTTCCACGGATCGTTAAAACGCAGCTGTAGATGTTCGTGAGAGCCATGTACACCGGTCAGAGAGCGTGGAAATCGCACGACACCCTTAAACGGCAGATGGTAGAGCATTTGGAGGGTCGCAGACATGTAGCAATAGTTCGCAGATTCGCCTCGAGGAGTCTCGCTATCGAATGTTTCGTCAGCTGTCGGCTAATCGATGCAAACGAGTAAACGTCCTCGCTTTCCTCGAGGCACTGACGTTCGAGGGGATGGTCGTGGAAACTCGCACCGTTCGGAGATTGGTGGTCGTGAACACAGAGATCTTGTGGGAAGGCAGGGCGTCACAGTTGCAGGTTTGAACCCGGTCCACGTCCACTGGTACTTTCCAAAACCCTATCGCTGAAAATCGTCGCAAAGTCAGAACCATCCGAAAATTGTACATGTTGTGTGGGGTGAACGTGAGAAGACTGTCTTCGAAACCGTCACAAACGTCGAAGTCACATAAACCTGGACCGTGTGATGGGTCGGTTGCATCGATAGCGAGTTTCCCGAATTCAGTTAAGCTTTCCCGAATTCATATCGACATCAACATGTCAGATGTAATCAGCGGTAATGGTGGCGGCAGCAGTGGTGGTGGAGTGATTAGGAGCAGAAGGGAACAGGCGGGGGCGTAACGAACCCGCGCGGCGGCGACTTTCACCTCGAGCGGAGACGTTCACCGACGAGGAGAGAGGGATGCATGATGGGAGGAGCACCCCGTCCATTTGCTTCTCCACTTCCTTAGCGTCGAGAACAACAGCGACTTGAGCCTCTCCAAGCTTAGACTGTGGCGGTGCTTCGGCGGTGAAAAGCCTCTGGACATCTATGATGATTTGGGATGCCGTGATACGACGGAGGTGTCATGCCGATATTGGACCAAGACATAGGTGCTCAAGCCCACGCGCAGAACGAGATGGACTACGATGCCGGCAAGGAGGGCGGCGTGTAGCCTACGCTTGAGACCGAATGACACATTGAAAATAATAAAGATCACGACAAGTGTGCCTTCCGGTGCAGGGTGCTCGGTGACCGCTTCCTCCACCAGCGGTACTTCAGGAATCGTCTCCAATATCATGGGGCGCAGTCTATATGTTTAGCTAACCCCCTACAGAGCGTAAACTTGTTAATCAGAAAGCACTCCTTTGACCGTGGTTGTTATAAGTTGGTGATCCTCTGCTCCATGAGCCGCGGTTCGCCGTGAAGAGTTTGCAAGGTGAATGAGGTCTCCGTGCTTTCTGGTGAGACGCATAGGCAGCGGTCAAGGAGCGCACTCAACCAGGGTATCGTACAGTTTGATCGTCTCTCGGAGCGGAGGCTCTGCAGCGGGTGGTAGGGCATCAGTCGCCTCTATTCTTTCAGTCGAGCGGGGTGCGTTCCGCGAACGTAGGGCACTTGGGAACTTGAACTGATGGAATTGCGAGGGTGTCGTAGACCATTGCGCGCAGTCTGGCTGTGAGGCTTTCACTTGGTTTCCAAAGATGCCCGACCTCATATGCATCCGACAGACCCACGTCTCTCGTTTGGGACATTTCACTTGTTCCTGGGCCGCTACCCTGGTTGAGTGCGTTCCTCGTAGTGAGTTGAATCGCGGGTCGTACGTGCATCTTCGGTGATCAAGATCAGAGCGCCTTCACTGATGGGGACGTTCGTGTGATTGTCACGTCCCGGACTATGCCTATGCATCTCCGTCCAACCAGCTTGGATGTGATTTGTGTGCGGTAGCGCAGTATACTTATCCTGGTCATCAGAACGCAACGGAGGAATGTCGGCGAAGCCAGTCCGACCGATGTCTTCAAGGAGTTCTTGCCTCCATCCGTCGACGAGCTCGGAGGAGGCTACCGAGTTCGTGTCGCGAAGGTGTTGTCTCTTCCAGTCTTCAATGATGCTTGAAACCTTCCCGAGGCGCAAGGCCTTGGTACGTTCGACTCCGAACCTCTCGAACTCTTCCTTTTTTTTGTTCAGGATGTCGCGAAGTTCACCGCCTTGCGGGAGGATTGCTGCTGTGACCTGGTCTTGTTCGGTCTTCGGGATGATGACCAGGGATTCCGGAGGAGATGGAACTTGAAGTGTTGATCGATCTGCCTCAGGTCGTCGTAGGAGCGTTTTGTCTGGTGAAACGGCGCGAATCGCGTGAGAGTTAGATTCTCTGTTGCTCCATCGCAACCGAGATGCGCTGGGGAGAGGCGCGTATCCACTGTGAGGTGGTGAGCCCTATCTTGTGCCTCGCGCGGTCCATCTGTTCAGCGCAGCCAAGGCCAGTCCATCCCGTTTTCTTCATGAGCGCGAACTCCTTGTAAAGCGGGTTGATCGCACCGAACCTCCTCATCGCCTTCGGGTCATGCTTTCGCCAGCTGGTGCCGTGCTGATTTTTGAGCGCAAGGACGGGCGGTCGACCATCCGCTCTATGTTCCCACTCGCGCCAGCCAGAGCGAGACGATCGTCCGGGGGCCGATGTGCCGATGTCCCGGTCGACTTCCACTGGTACTTTCCAAAAACCTATCGCCAAAAATCGTCGTAAAGTCAGAACCATCCGGAAATTGCGGCGGAGTACTTGTTGTGTAGGGTGCGCGTGAGAAGACTGTCTTCGAAACCGTCACAAAGGTCGAAGTCACACAAACCTGGACCTTGTGATGGGTCGGTTGCATCGATCACAAACAGCGAGTTTCTCCTCGACGGTGGTCAGTTCAGCTTTCCGGAGCGGGGCGGAACGAACTCGCGCGGCGGCGACGTTCACCTCCTGGCGAATCTGGGATTGTGAGTCCGGCGTGGATCTCCACGAGAATCTGCTTGGGGAGCAAAGCTTCCGGTTCGGTTTTGAACCCTTCGAACACCGGCCACTCGTAACTACAAAAACGGCAGGTCACAGATGAGCAACGTTGGAAATAGGGATTTCTGGCCTAAAAGGAGACAGCAGAGGTTTGTGACGTACCCCTCGATGTCCATCTTCAGCAGCGATATCTTGGGAATGTTGAGCTCTTTCGCGATGGTAGAGATGCGTTTGAAGATGCGGCCATCACGGATCTCGTCCTTGTCGCCGATGCACCAGGGAGGTGGGAAGGGCGAGGCGCCGCGTCCACGTCCACGGGGACGGGACCGACATCAGCCCGCACGAAGAGAGCGTCCTCGACGAGGAGGCGGGACCGACGTCCTCGTTGTCGCTGTCGTTCGAGGAGGCGACGGCGGCCGGGACGGGCGGGGCGACAGGCATAGGCGCCGGGACCCTATACCCGGGCGAAGACACGTCCTTGCTCGAATGCAAGGAGGGAGTGGCTTTTGCCTCAGGCTCGAGAGCCAGTGGGTCGGACATGCCGGTTGCGGCAGCGATGGTGTCCCGAAGGACGGGCTGGGGGACCGTCGGCGATGGTGGCGGCGACGAGGGCGTCTCGTTCATGATGGTGATCAGGAGGAGGAGAGAGCGGCTCCATGGGAATTTATGGTTGCCTTGAGACTCCATGCACAATCTGGCACCTGTCTTTGCCACATTTTCTCTTCGTGGATGCACCTTAAAATTGTACCAGGCAAAGCGCATGCAGGTGTGTTGTGATAGTCCACGGTCAAGTTTGAAGAGACTGAATAGGCGATACAGCGGTTCCTGACCCTGCCATATTGAAACCCTTTCCTCGTTCCAGGTTGCCGAGTGGGTAAAAGGTTCCCAGCATGTGATCGCAGTTGCACCGGCATGACGAATGAGCGGTTCTTTGAAGTAGCCTCGCGCATACTCTTTACTGCTTGAGCAGACATGTGAAAATGCTCCGATAGAAGTCCTGCTAAACTTTGCCTCGGTAGTGTGGGATGGGCGATCTTGGCTGAAGTTCCTGAAGAACAAATGAATGCATTGTCAAATCAATGCCATGTTTTCCCACGCCTCGAATCGATTTAGAAACGAGGAAGAATGGGCAAGGAAGAATAATGTGTCTTCCATGCTTTCCCTTCCGGGTAAACCAATGCCTTGGCGCTGCGAAACCCTGAGGCCTACTGGTACTGACAGCGAGCGAGCAGGAGTATGATTACCTCTATGAAGGACGGGACGGGGTGGAGACCGTTCCTCCGTACGGCGCCGCTGAAACTTGCCGCTTTTTCGCCCTTTTCTTGCCGAGGTGTTTCGCCACCGCTATGAGGGGATGGGGACATATGAGTGAATGGGGACGGGGTCGTTGCGTGGGTCGGCCGATGGTGAAACTGGGCGATAACGCAAAGGAACGGGCTCACTGGGGACAAGAAGACTTCGGGCAGGGCTCCTTCTGGGAACTCGATGAGCCAGTCCATTGTGCCGAGCTTGAAGTCCTTAACCACGAAAATCAACAACGTCGTCTCGGGACAAAGATTCCACAAGTATCGGATTCGAGTGCGGTTGCTCTTCCCAGAACCCAGGCACAGTAGCGTCGAAGATGCTCGATCCGGATGTCGGGAAAGAGCTCTCGAGTGAATGATAATGTGGAGAGTTGAGACGTGGTCGACATATCATTTACCGAGCATTGCGTGCGCAGAAGGACAGAATAAGTGATCATGCAGCTCAAACGACGCAGGGCTTGGTGGTTTCGCTGAGACCTTCCGTGGTGTCCGACGCGGCATATGGATGACGTCAAGTACTCATCGATGAGGAGCCTTGATTTTCAGACTCAGAACCAATACTGACAATGAGATCCTCCAGCCGTAAAAGTCTTGCGCCATCCGGACGTCTTTGAAGTCGGCCCAATCCCCAGCCCCACTTCCATTCTCGTCCTCATCTGCGTTCCAGTCATCTTCTTGGTCCTAGTCCTCGTCCTCTTCGAGGCCAAGTCGTACGGTGATGACGGTGGAGACCAGGACCGGTCAGGGCCGTATGGCGCGCGAAAACCTAAAGCTTTGCCGTCTGCCCTTCATCGCTCCAATCGCCGAGGACAATAGTGAAAGCCTTGTCGTGTTCGAGTTGACATGGTATCTCAGGCCTGGATCAGAACGCCCGGCAAATGTTCTGTCACGAAAGAAGTGATGGTAAAAACCATCGAACCGAGTTCTCTCCATCCCTCAGTGACCCGAAGGAAACCAGGCATTCCTCCCAAACCTTTGCCGTCCAGAAAGCTTTCACTGAGCCGACAGCAGTCTGCTTAGAGTCAATGTTAACAGGTAAGCGGTAAGATGAGATTATCAAAACCACCAAAGAACATTTCTCTGCACCTCTAAATTTTCTCGGATGAGGACGCGGTCACATGGAAGGATCCAGCAAGCCACACCTAGCAAACACTCTAAGAACTAGAAGCTCCCGCACGACGGCAACTATGACCAGTATGCCTAGGATCCACGCCATGAGGATGCAGATAACAGGTTGTCTCTCTGACTACCACTTTGATGAACTTGGCCCAGTGCGGGGCGATGCCGAAGATGGAGCAACTCGTGTAGCCCCGAAACATTGATCCGGCAAGCTGCAAGCTGATTGAGAATAACAGAACCGCAAAAAACCAATTGGCCGCCGGCGCAAGTGTCGAGACTGCAGGATTGCGAACTGCGCGCCTGCCGGATCTCGTTCCATTCGGCGAGCGATATGGCCCAGATGTCGCTAAGAAAGTCGGTCTCGATGCAGAATCGGAAGCAAGCCAGACCACCTGCTCGGTTGAGCGGACTTGACCACGGGAAGGCGATGATGGACTGCGAATTTGACCACGGGAAGTCGATCGATAAATCTCAGAATCGGAGCGGATCGATTACACGTTGAAACTCAGCTCCGAAATCTGCGAGCCATCCCAGCTCTTCTTCGTCAACCTCCAATGATGTCACATGGTCGCGCTTACGCAAGATTTTAACTGACGACATCGTTGCGAAAAGGTCGACGGCGGCGATGCCGCGGTGTTGCCTGTCTTGGGCCTGAGATTCAGGACTTCGCGCCGCGCTGGCCGGTGCAGTTGCGGTAGCGTATGCGGTAGTAAGTCAAAAGTTAAAGGAATTTGCGCCAACCTCTGAAGGGTGCTCGCTCGGCATACAAGTTGTAGGGCCCCTCCTTCGACATGACCTCCAGTACCGCGTCGAAAGTGGCTACTTGCCTGCGACCCCGTGCACTCACTTGTCCGCTCCGGAATGCAGTCGTCGCTTTGTCTGAGACCGCGGTCCTGGTGAAGCCTCCCATGAGCTCGAGTACCTTTGCTATGGTTGTAAACAACACCCGAATGAGTATCACACTCAAAACTGCACTGACATGTTTCTCACCTCTGACCAAAACTGTTCAAATTCAGTGGCGTCATTCTGTTTGACAACACCGTACTGGCAAGCGATGATGGTGCCACCCCAACGAGACGCAAGGGTATAAAATCGAAGCACGTCCGCACTTTGATGCGGCTGATAACGTGTCATGGGTTTAGCTGCCGTTTCTATTGCGTCCAATCGCTTCGAGAAGAGGTTCGAAACGCGCATATAGGTCCATACACGATATCGCTGGCGGTCGTGGTGATGTGCTCGTCGCCGTCGGTCAAGTGAAAATTAGCATGGGAAAACTGGAAGGTAAAATGTATCAGCATAGCTTGAGCAAGTCAGATACCAAAGCTCGCTTACCAGCTTCCACGCTTTGGTTGCCGTTTCAAAACTTGCGACCTGTCTCGAGGACAAAAATGGTTTGGGGACCACGAAGACGAGCACACGGATGGACTCCGGAAACCTCGAGAAGCCCCAGCGCAGGACAAAGTCGAGGCTTGTCGAGGTATAAAATCCGCCACATGACGCAAATTCTGACTTGTGCCGTTTCAATTGCCGCTGCGCCGCTTCTGTGGTGGCATTGAAGAGAACGATATGCGTTTCGCTCTCCAACAACTCTTTCGCGATCGCGTCCAGATCATTTGCGGGATGAACACGCTCGCGTCGACCAGAGAGCTGCGATGCACTGGCATGCCGAGACGAGCTTTCGGCTGCTGGCGCTTGTGAGCTCTGAGGAGTGCCGGCGACCTGCGCCCACGAAACGAGTAGACCCGCTGCTTGGCCAGAACCTATTCGAGTTAGGATTCGTTCACTGCATGAGCTTGCTTACTTACTGCTCTGGGCGACGCCTTCCGCGCCGGGAACACGCAGGACCGCATCCCTGAACGCACGGTCAGGACCGACATGCCAAGAATGTCCGCCGGCACAGAGTCAAAGAGGGCGAGCATTGTGGGATGACGAGGAGTATCCTGCTTCCACGCTTCAAACGTTGCGAGGCGATATTGACTCGTACCCAAATCTCGCACTCCCGGATCAAATCCTCTCGCCTACCCCGATGTTCATTGGAAGCTTGCAAATTACGGCAACGGTATGACGAGGCAGCCGGTTCGCGATGATACATAGTATGGTGATTCGTAGTCGCAAAGTCCGAAGTGATGCTAACGTTGCGTCCGCGAACGTTCGTGACTTGCAGCTCAATCAACTTCCCGGTTAGCATCGCATCCTGCGCTGTTTTCGTTCTTTGACGGTGTCCTGCTTCAGAAGACGCCGAGGACGGAAATGGGAAGGATCCATAGTACCAACACACAGGCTTGACGACGATTAAAGAGTGCCCCTGGGCGGGTCTCCCGAGGAGCTACCAGTACGCGCCCCCGACCCTGCCGGCCGGTCGTGACCCTCCGACGCCTTGGCAGTCGAGACCAGAGAATTGAAGGCGATGGTAGCGATAAGTTTGAAGTCCGCTCGAAGACATGTGCATCAGAAGGTGGCAGCAGATTTCGACGATGTCAATGTCATATTAGACTGAATTCATAGCAGCTTGTCCAGTTCCTTGAAGGCCGTGTGTATCCTTGCTGCCTGATCCAGCGCTGGGATGGCGGCAATGGAGCACGTTCAGGACGTGCCAATGCGCGTCTTGGACTTACCGCGTCAAAAATTATCCCGTCACTGAGGATGACGGGGGAAGTGCTCGACCGAGTTTCCGTGCTGCACTGAGTCCGATGGCTCCTGTTTCGTCGATTGCCGGATGAGCTGATGGTTGGAAGGTCTCGCGGCGCAGTGAGGGGAAAGGCAGTGCAAGTGGGGAGGCGTGGCTGTGCTCCTGATGCAGAAGCTCACAGCCGATCAGTCATCAGCACCCTTGATGTCAGTTCGACAACCCACCCACTCATTGATTGCAAGATCTCTCTGTTCGATACGAACCTCCATCATGTCCTCGGCTCAAGACCATTCCACCGCCTCCATTCCCGTCAAGCAGGTCTCCCGGTGCAAAGCATCAGGAGGCTTCGTCACAAAGTACTCGCACGTCTCCACCGTCCTGGGAGGCTGCGAGATGACCTTCTCCGTCTTCACCCCTCCTTCCTACCACCACCACTCCAACGGACAACCCTCGCAGGAGCTCTTCCCCGTCCTCTACTTCCTCTCGGGTCTGACCTGCACGGACGACAACTTTCTCCAGAAGGCAGGAGGCAAGGACGCCCTGGCATCCCACGGTCTCGTCCTCGTGTGTCCCGACACGTCTCCCCGCGGTCTCTCCGTGCAGGGGGACCAGGACGGGTCGTGGGATCTGGGGACGGGCGCCGGGTTCTACGTGGACGCCACCGAGGAGGGCTGGAAGGGGTACAACATGTACGCGTACGTGACCAGGGAACTGCCCGCCATCGTGGAGAGGGAGCTGAGGGTGGATCCCGAGAGGAAGGGCGTGTTCGGCCACAGCATGGGCGGGCACGGAGCCTTGGTCGTGGGGTTGAGGGAACCCGAGAGGTGGAGGTCCGTCTCCGCCTTCGCTCCCATCGGTGAGTCCTGCACGAGAACATCAGCGAAGGGTTCGGTGATGCATCATCTTTTCTTACACCTTCCTCTCCCTCTTCCAGCGAACCCGATGGAATGCGCATGGGGAAAGAAGGCCTTCTCGGCCTACCTCGGCACCGATCCGTCGACGTGGGCCAGCTACGACTCCCTCTCCCTCCTCAAGTCCTACTCGGGTCCCCGTCGCACCATCCTCGTGGATCAAGGCACGGACGACAAGTTCCTGAAGGACGGTCAGCTCCTCACGGAACGACTGTCGCAAGCGAGGAACCCCAAGGTGGACGTGGAGGTCAGGATGCAGGATGGGTACGATCATTCCTACTACTTTATATCGTCGTTCGTCAGGGATCACGTCGAGTTTCATGCAAAGGCTTTGAAGGCGTGATGTAATGCAATTGAATGACGTGCAAGGATCATCGAACCCCCCCC
>JADGJA010000740.1:0-11490 GCA_027596035.1 Thoreauomyces humboldtii | reverse complement strand
GTACTGGGTGGATCCGGATCGGGCGGGGAGGGGGATCGCCACGAGGTGTCTGGACGTCCTTGCGGATTACGCGTGGGACGTCGGAGCGAGGAGCGTGTATGGATCGTGCTTCGTGGAGAACCTTGGTGAGAGTCAGTTTGGGTCCTGTCCAGCAAGAACCTTTTCGTCGCTTTTTTTTGCCTGACCGAGTCGTTCCTTTCCTTCTTCTTTTCCCCAGCCAGCGCGAGAGTGATGGAGAAGGTAGGGTTCGTGCGCATGGGGCGCAAGGATGGCATCCTTGTCAAGGACGGTGTTTCCCGGGACGGATTCATATTCCGCAAATATCGGTAGATATAATAGACAATCGTTTTATGGCCTTTCCCTTTCTGGTTCGCCTGCGCGATCGGCGGGTTCGTTTATTTACATGAGAGAATGACAGAATGGGGGAGACAGGGAGCAGCGGGCGTGCGCAGCCACCTGCTCGAAGCTCACCTCCTCGTCGATGAAGGGCGCTTTCGCACGGTCTCAGCCGAGTATCGCGGGACGCCGCCATAGGGCGCCATATGCCGAAAGGTCCACGCAGTAGCGAGAGACTCACAAAACGCTTGTCCTTCGTCCTCTACCAAGTCCCTCCCCTCTCCGGCTGCTCCGTCCCCCCCTCCATCCTCCGATCGCGACAGCAATGTCCAGACTCCAGGTAACAGGTGCAGTTAACGTCAGTATTCCAATATCGGCGCCCCCACCTCCTCGATGCACGGAATGGTGCACTTCAGGTCAAACGCTCTTGCGAGAACAATCTTGAAGATCTTTTGCACGTTTATGGAATGCGATGTGGAGCAGAAGATGAGAGGCGCCTTCATCGCCTTCGCGAACCGTCGCGCCTAAGGAATCAACCGAAGATGAGTGGGACGAACTGTAGCCAGGATTTCGTGCCTGCGTTTGATCCTTCACCTGCTTCGTGATCTCCTCCTGCTCCTCCCTCGGAAACGCGGCAAACTGGTCGTACTTGGTCCCTACGAGGAACGGAATGGCCGTCTGACGATCGATCATCCAGTATCCGACAGGGTCAGCCTCCTCGTCGAACGGGACTAATTTGTGACGAAGCTTTCGAACACACCTTGTTGAACCCTCGAGCTTGCCGATACCACTCTTTTATGCTGTTGAGCGTCGACTTTCGGGACAGATCAAACATGAAGAGGATGGCTACGGCGTCATTGCAGACCAAGGGAAGCATGTTGACGAACTCTCGTTGCCCTGTCGGATCCATCGGACAGCGGGTCAGACAGCAATGGGATTCCACAAGAGCACCATGACTCTTCCTCCCCTACCTCCCAGATCCCAGATGCTGAACGTTATCTCCGTGTTTCGAATGGATATCGTCTTCTCCATGAAGTTCACGCCTATTTCCCCATACAAAAAGTCCGGTGATCAGTCATTTTTTACGCTCGCAGAGCAGCAGCGCCGAGGTTCATGGTTTTCCGCCCTTTTCTTGTCCTCACCGAGCGTCTGGATGTAATCCTCGTCGAAACTTCCCTCCACGTATTTGACCATCAATGACGTCTTCCCGATCTGCGAATCCCCCACCATCCCCACTTTGATCACGACGCTGGATAGGCGAGCATCAAGTGCGTGAGAAACACATTCTCCCCGGCCCCCGAGATGACGGAACGAGTTTACTCCTTTTCACTCGTACCTGTTTTTTCGTTGAGCATCCCCACTGGAAGATGAGCTCGGACCTGGTGCCGCCGTGTTCATGGCTGGTATATGCTTGTAAGGAAAGAAGGGGACGGGGGTCCGGCGGCTGTGCCGAAAAAAATGTCAAGACCGCGACCTCTGATGAGAGGAGCGCCAAAGGTTGGGACAAGGGGCACAAGGACTTGCTGAGGCGCGCACTGCTGATGATCTGGGATCAGATGACTTTTGAAAACGGTTGGGGAAATGCACCCCGTCGCGACGTGGGAATTTGGCAAGATGCTCGTTGGAAGAACGCGAAAAGGGAGGAAGACCCCAGGGTCACTTTACGCGTGTTTCCCGTGGCTTTTCCCTGACCCTGCTGCGCACCTCTCGGCTCGCCGTATCCAATAACACAATGATACACAAAGATTCTGGAGGGTAATGCAAAATTGGGTATTTATCATACAGAAGTGGGGGGAGAGCGCGGTGAAAGGCGAACCGCGCAGGGACAGGCAGGTATGGGAGACGTTGACGCAAATGATATATCTACAGGTCGGATCGACCGACGGACGTGGCCGTGGTGGCAGCGTTGGCCACCTTCTCGGGAGCATTATCACGGATGAGGTCGTTGACCCTTGGGACCTGCTCGTCCTCCCTGTTCTTCAAGATGTCGTTGGCCCAGAGGGCGGCACCGACGGTGGATGTAGCGGTGAAGAAGATTCCGACCACGGGCACGAGCTGAGCGGCCAGCGCGACGACACCGAAGGCCGTGTAGGCGCCCTTCCTGGGTTCCTCAAAATGCTGGACCTGCTCGGACGTCCATCCCTTGAGCTGGAAGAAACGGGAGTGGAAGCTCTGACCCATCTTGCGGCCGTTGAGGAGGAAAAAGACGGCGGGACCGACGACGGGGATGAAGTTGAGGGGGAAGGTGAGAAGGTAGCGAGCGATGGCGGCGGGAGAGAATCGAGCGAGGGAGCGTTCGATCTTCATGGCTACGCGGTTGCCCTTCTTGGGTGCGCGGTCGACGAGGGCCTTGTGGCCGTGCGAGATGAGGACGCGGTCAAACAGGTCATCCTGCAGTGGGCCGATGAAGAAGGTCTGCTTGGGAAACAAGGCGTTAATAACGCAGGAACGAGATGTTCGATCTGAGCTAGAGACGCACCTTCATGACGACGTTGATAACAAGCCAAGATTCGAGGAGAACCAGGACGATGGCTCCAGGAATGCCGAGGAACGGGGTGGCAAACAGCGAGAGGATGGCCATCTGAGGCAGGAACTGAGACAAGGAACGAATGAGACTGTCAACCGCAAAGCTCCGTGTCTCTTGACCAAAAAGCAGGCTTAACTTACAAAGAAGAAGAACATCACGACAGTGATGGCCAAACTCGCGAGTGCACCCTGGGCGAGGACGCCAGCGATGGGCTTGTAGAGGGCAGGGGTGTTGACAAAGTACAGGAGACCCTGGACGGGGTACAGGTAGGCGCCGTTGGGACTGGACCATGCCTCGACGATCTGGCTCTGGGCCTCTGTCGCGACCTCGCGGGCGAACGTCTTTGGGTCCTGCTTGAATTCGTGCCCGCGCTGACGGATTTCGGCGACTGTTTGCTTTGCTGTGGAAACGGACATTGTTCAGAATGGATTGATGTGAATATGGGATGAGACGATCCAAAAAGGGTACGAGAAGGAGGAGAGAGCAACAAGTTGCGGAGACCCTTTATATGGGTGCGATGGAGAGTGACGACGTCAGTGCTGTGCGTCGGATGTGTGACGACGACGGTGGGGCAAGGTGATACGAGGTGATACGAGGAAAACCATAAGCTTTCGAAAGACCGATGCACCTTCCACTCTTCCAGCCCTCCAGCTCTCCGCTTTGGCGATCGTCGGCTAGACAATCCTTCCAGACAAGCAAGTCGAAGTTGATTGCGAGATAAAAGAGCGACAGGGCGGGAAGACTTACGCAGCATAAAGCCAAACCACCCGCAGATGGCCGAGCATGCCGCACCCAAGCAATAGCTTCCCGTGTCGGCAGCCCAGGACGGTTTGTCCGCTGCCAAAGCAAACAACCTGTCAGCTCATGGATTCCCTGCGACCAAGATACATTCCGAAGTCCATGATCCTACCGAAAACACCGCTCGCTCTGGCCAGTACTCGGTTTGCAGCAGCCTCAAGACTGCTTGGTGAAGTTGCGGACATGATGAAAGTGGATGGTGATGTTTGCCAGATTGTCAAGAAGTCTTCCATAGTATCCGCAGGAATCGATCCCGTGCTGTCCTACCCTCCTATACCAAGACACGGGCCGATCTCGAAACTCACTGGGCCCTGCGTGGGCCCGTGATTAACCCATCGCGGGAGAGGGCTGGAGAGTGTGCTGCTTTTCGACAGATGTCCGTTGCTTACGGCTCCGACTGTCTGTCGTGCGGCTTCACCACCCCCCACGTTGCTGGAAGCGAAGACGACCCGATACGCAAAGGGTCAAAAGCCGCACTTGCCTCCGTGTGCGGCAGTCCTGCGAATCCCGCCGGTGTAAGAGCTTGCATCTGCATCTCATTCGAGAAACTCTGTCTCACGCTTAAAGTCAACCCAGATCTCTACCGGCTCAACGGCCCTGGCGACAAGCTGCAGCAGTAGACAATGCGGAAGGTGCACGAGATTCCTCCGGCTCTTCCATCCCGGTCTTCACAACATCATGCGAATCGCCCTGCTACAGCTTCAACGCATCGGCAACATCGTCCTACTGCGGCGGTGCAACCGCAGCCGCAACAGAAACCCGTCGGTGCAGGACATTATGCTTCCAGACAGAACATCGGACTGCCGAAAAGCCGGGCACCAGCGAGAACAAATGCGGGTGGACCTGGCGCTGCTGCGGCGGCTGCTCAGGCGGCGCGGGCAAGGGGAACGAGCGATGTCGGAGCATTGATGGCAGGGTCTTGGTGAGTAAAAATGACAAGCTCTCTCGAACAAGCAAGCAACGGCTTGGGCCGAGATCTAAGCTGCCCTGAACCTTTCCTGCCTCAATCTCTAGGGTAGACAGAGTAGCCCTCGAGTTGCAAAGTCAGCGGGAATGGAGCGCCAAGTGGAGCACGCTGGTCGATCGACGGCTGTACTCTGATCGACAGAAGCGATGCTGGGAAGACAAGGGAGCGGTGAGAGGCCAGCCTTGGCTTTCACATTCCGGTATTCACCGACAGAGAAGATCCAAAACTAAAGGACTATTCTGCATCCATCAGGCTCCTTCATACTCGCCGTTTTCTGTCCTCTCCTCACCCTCCGGCGTCCCGGACCCTTCTCACCTCCCGTCCTCGCCCGACGCCCACCTTCCCGTCACATCGAAGGTGACCGGCGATCGAACCCATCACCTTCACCACCACCGGCATCCGCCTCAACCGCCAGCATCGAAGGCTGTACGAGCTGCAGATCGTCCCTCGATATCGCATCTTCACAAAGGTCACCGCGGGGTTCTACCTCTGGGCAAGCAGAGGACTCCGCTGGGTGGTCCAGCCGACGTGTACGACTATCCTCCCACGGTCAACACGGAGTACGGGTGGGGATGGGGCGTCGAGGGAAGGGGACGGCCTGGTCGACAGACCCTGGAGGTGTACGGGACCACGAGCGCAAACTTTCTGAGGGAGGGGTGGAAGGTACTGAAGCAAGGGATATGAGGTGGGGAACGGTGGGAGGAACGGCTGCCAAGGAGGTTGGTTCTTTTGTACAGATGAGGGAGATACGACCTTGTTCTCCCGAAATACCCATATAAAACTACATGCCAAGAAGGGCTCGCGGTGGAACTACAAGCCCACGCCCAGACCAGAATAGTGTGACAAGGGGTTTCGCTTTGTCGACCTGGTAACGACGTTTGCTGTTATTGCGTCTGCGATGATCCGGGAAGACTTCCGACGCATCCGACTTCCGACTGCCAACGCTGAGAGTGTCCGTCAGTCCCCGGTTGTTCCCGGACTTCAAGCTCCTTCAGAGTGTCCGAGGGCAGCAGACCCGTTCATATACATGAAGGTGTATTGCGAAAGACTGGGGTAAAATTCTGAAAGAACATGTCCTGTGAGGCAGACACACAGGGAGCGAAAAAAAAGGGGGAAGGATAGATGGCAGAATAAGGGCAAGCGGGGGAATCGTCGCACGTCCCATGAGGAGATATGGGTGTAGGGCAAGAGAGACGGGTATTGAATGAAAGCTTACGGTCACGCTACTTGGGGCTGGCGGTCTGACTGACCGGATGGCTTCCCGGCTGGCTTCCCGGCTGGCTTCCCGGTTGACTGGCCATCTGGCTGCCTGGTTGACTCACGTCCCTGCTCCCGACGCCACCGACATCACCGAGAGTGTCCTTTGACTTCCTTGCCTTGCCGCCCACCTTGGGAGCTCGAGGAAGGGCCGAGTGTTCCCCGTTTGCAGGTGTGCCGTTTCCGCCCGTGCCGTCGTCTTCGTCGTCAGACGACGAGGATTCCGCGTTCTCGCCCCGCGGGACCCACCGAGGCACCCAGCTGGGCCAGAGCCCATCTCCCTGTAGACGCTCCTCATGATCCTCGTCCTCTGCTCCCTGATCAGAATCCCCCGGCGCATCCACATCTCCTCCCGCCGTCCCCACATGCCCCGGGTGATGCTGTTGCTGTTGCTGCTGTTGTTGTTGTTGGTGCTGCTGCTGCTGCTGCTGCTGCTGTCGCTGTTGCAGGTCCACTTGCTGGAGATGTTGGTGCTGTTGAAGCTGCTGCAAGCGCTGCTGCTGCGCGTGATGATGGGCCTGGATAGCGGCAGCCTGTGCCGCGACAGCCGCTGCTTGGGCTTGAGCAATCGCATGAGCCTGTGCCTGAGCCTGAGCGTGTGCTTGAGCCTGGGCCTGGGCATGAGCAGCATGGTGCGCGTGAGCCTGGGCCTGTGCCTGAGCCTGCGCTTGAGCGAGGATCACCATGGGATCCGACATGCCGTGGTTCAGATTGGCTTGGATAATACGCTGCGCCTCGGCGGAAATTTCTAGCATGTTGTGACCGCTGAGGCTTGCGGACTGCCCGTGCTCCACGCGGACAGGATGGTTGGAGATGACCACCGACTTGCCGGCAACAGCAGCCTCTCCTTCGGGGTCAGGCGTAGCGTCGGCGGAGCCACTAGGTGGTTGTGGAAACGTCGCTGGGATGGTGTTCTCGTCTTCCCGGGGATCCCACGGAGATGGGGTGAGGTTGCCGGTATCTGAAGCAGGGCGAGGGTACGGGCGTGAGAACGTACAGATAGCGCTCGATCGAGAAAGGGGAGCACTTACCATCCTGAATGAAGTACTTGTAGGTTTTGTGCTTATTCCACTCGTGACGCGCCTGATCGTACTTGTGAAAGAAGCAACCATCAAACCGGCCTTGACCAGAGTGACGCGGTGGACAGGCGTGGCAGCAAAAGCGAAATCGGTTTGGCGAATATCTGAGGAACCGAAAGAGCCTTCGTTAGCGACTTGCACGCACAAGTTTGAAGGCAAGCAGTGTGATCGTGCCTTTCGTGGCCCAAGACTTCACGGCTCGGCGGCTTGGATCGATCAGCCAACCACTGAAGGAACGAAGAATCATGTCAAGAATATGTAAAGTCGAGCTGATTGAATCCCGAGAAGTCGTGTGGCTTCCTTGGGATATTCCCACGCCATACTTCACTCCCCGCAGCACTTTATGCTCTTACCTGCTTGCACGAACTCTGGCAATGCTTCTTGAAGGCTTTACGATCGTCCTCCACAAGCTGCGTCAGGGTTCTTTGTCAGCAAGTTTGATAAAGTAAGGGCAGGCAAAACGTGGGAAGAACGTGGTGTCTTACCTGACCACAGCTTCTGCACACTAGGCGACAGACCAGAGCCATAGTCACGACTCGTATGCCCGAACGGTGGAGAAGAAAGAGAGATAGTGAATCTGCGTCGCCACGCTACCGATGGCTGTTCGAACGGTAATAGGGCGAGGGGGGTATGTGAGTGTGTGCATCTTCCGTCTCGAACCTGGAATGCGATGGGAAGGTCTGGTGTACGGACCTTTGAGAGACACCAAGCGCGAGAGGGGGGGTATACAGTTGCGCTGAGGCTCGCTGCCGACGGACGACGGGGGGGAAAGGTTTGCCGACAGATGCCTCCCCAGCAGGAGCGGTACTATTATCGATAGTCTGGGAGAGGGCCGAAAGTGATGATGATTTGTCGAGAGCGAAAGGAAGTCGAGAGTTCCAAAAGTGGAGAGCCAAAGGTTGGCAGTCCGTCGAAAAAGAGGGGGGGCCCGGGCCTCGCTCCCTAATCCCTATCACCCTCGAGCAAGACGAACAACGCAACGACTCGTCAAGGTAGGACCCGCGGATGCGTCACTGATGACCTGATTGGTCTCTGTCCTTCCGATGCATTCAGGTGGAAAACTAAAGCCGTTCGCCCACTCTCCCACGCTGGATCGACGATTGTTACGAAGTTTGAAATCGCGACGTTCTCACGGTTTGCCTTCACCGCGATAGCCTTCAGAAGTTCAAGGGCAAGACACTTGATCCGCCCATTTGAACGACCAGACGTCGATGCTTTCTTCCGGACTCTCCAGTCAGCTTGGTGAACAACTGCTGGCATAGGACGTAAGAGTACGAATATACCTTAACGCGTCCGGAACCTCGGTTTGGATGTTGACTGTGCCAAACAGACTCTGTCATCTATACGGCGTACAAGGTACTGGGCGAGGACAGGTACTGTATGTTGAAAATCTATACATTTCGAATAACGGAAATTAACAAGCTGCGATCTACAAAAGTCTATACACAAGTCCGAGAGACAGAGGCCTCCAGTAGTAGTCTAAGCGCACGATGGTGGGGCGGGTGCGGCGGCGGTATGGGGAGCGCCAATGACACCTCCGGGGGCCGCCTGAGGGTTGAAGCCGGCTGGGGCGGTCCTGGATCCGGGAAGCCCGGCGACATCGACGAAACCAGCTCCGCCAGCGGCGTCGCCCACCAATCCGGAACCGGCGGGCTTTCCGCCCGAGTTGTAAAAGGTCTTTGTGATGGTGGTGGCACCGCCTTGCACGATCTCGACAGGGGAGCAGCCTCCGAAGGTGATGGGGTTCTTGACCTGAAGGATGCAGGAGCCGGCGGGGCAAGCCATGTTCGGCACGGTGAAGGTCACGGGAGCGTCCTGGCCCTTCTGTCCCTCGTTGGCCGCGTTGATCCCGAAGCGTCCAGGTGCGTTGACGGAAACGGCCGCCTGGGTCCACGTGCGACCGGCGTCAGGTGAGAAGGAGACGGACAGAGGCCCGGCCCCGTCCTGGTTCACGATGTGGTAGGTGATGGTGGCCGTGCCACCGGCAGAGAAGGTGGCCCTTGGCGTCGTGTCGGCGCGGTCGATCGCGTTGGGCTTTGCGATGACCTGTCCACATGCGTTTCCAACGCTGACACCGATCGCCACGTCTGCTTGCGAGTTTAGATCGATGACAGGGTTGACGTTGAGGCCGAGGGGAGCGATGAGCTTGCCGTGTGCGGACACGCTGGTAGCTGCGAGGGCAAGGGAAGCAAGGGTGATTGCGAGGAATTGCATCGTTTGTTTTGGAGAGTGTGGATGAGGATGTGGTGGGGATGGGTGAATGTAAAGGATGGACACCTGCCTACCTGGCTTTTATCATCAGAGCACGCGTATAGTTCACATTCACCATGGCTTGCACCTGCGTGATGTGAGTTCGTCCGCGCCGTCGTCTCTGACATGTCTCGAGTCTAGGATCCGTTGACTATTTTGCGCTCTTGCGCTGAGGGCCCGAAATTTTTGCATGCGCGCCCAACGCCATGCCATGTCCCTGATGACAGCGTACGTACGGGCCATGCAAATCTTTGCTGTCGGGGCCACGCTCAAACGTTTGTCGAGAACAAGGGGGAGAACACCCACTCTGAAACCAGAAGGAGCTTTCGTCGTCCGAAAACGTCGTCGAAGCTGCTGTCCAAAGCAAGACGACGTGAGTCACACGCTCCCTTCGTGATGCGTCGCCGCTCTCGAACGTGAAAGAACACGGGCACATCCCTTTGGCCGAGTATCTGCTTGCACCTATATAGATACGTTACGTTTTGCGTTGCTGATGTAGATCACATCGTGTGCATAGTCTACCAAGGGATTCATGCTCAACCCATCTTGCCCGAAGGATCCGAAGTGAATGCAATCGAGCACCTTGAAGGAATGCGGCCAGGAATTCCAGAAGCGATTTTTGGCGGGATGGCGAACCAACGGAGGAGTGCCTTTTGAAGGATGATACTGTCCTCACATCGATTTTGCCTGAGACCCATGGCAGGCAAGAAATGGAAAAAGTGTCGAACTCCGCTCGTGCACGACTCCGTCCGCTCCGCCAGCCTTGCATTCTTCCAATAAAGAATCAATCGGTAGTTGATGTAGTTTTATTTGTGCTCGGATATCCCCAAATATGCCGACCGAATGTCTCAAAAAAAAATGTCGGACTCACAAGCGGTCTGACGCGCCCGTGTTGCACCGGCACATCCGTCGAGTAAGCGAGTCACGAATCTGCGCGGATGATCTCTAGAGTAGCATTGAAGCATTCGGGAAAGATTTGTTAGGCTGGGACCTAGACATGAGTCCAAGTTCGCGTACCGATACTTCAGGTATTGTGATGCGCAAGTCCCAAAATAGCCTCCGGCTCGAACTTTCACATCTCACCTGGTCCCGTCCGGGCCTCCAAAACTCTCGCGCACGGATCTGCTGCTTCGCGTTCAGCACGCGGCACGATGAACTGCCTTTTGAATGCCCTCGCGTTATCCCATCCCCTTCGTCTTAGATCTCGACCGAAAGAAAACGACAGAAAACATGTCCACCTCTCGTCCACTCTCCACCCTCGGCGATGTCTGTCCAAACTGTGCTACTCGGGAGCGGGAGATCACGATCCTGAAGCAGCGCATCGCAGTCGACGAAGGAGATTTCGCGGACCTGACGGCGTCGGTCGCGGAAATTCAGTCGGGATTGCACATCGAGGCGGAGAGACTTGCGGAGGAAATCAGAACGTTGGGAGAGAAGGCGGAGATGTGGGAACATAGGGCACTGGTCGCGGAAGTATGTTGTATCTTGCAACCAGAGACTCAATATGATGAGCTTAACGATGCTAACCGGAAGTTCGTCTCAGGCGAAGCACCTAGCACTGCAGCACCCGGAACCGTCACAGCCGCAATGGGGCACCGAAAGTCGTCTTCAACGACCTGCCGCTCCACCTCCCATCGATTCCGAGGACGTAAGTGGCCATCCATTCTGTCCTTCTGCTTCTCGCAGAACGCTCATCAGTCAAACGTTTTCTGCAGCGTCCAATTCGGCACCTCACGGTCCGACCCTCCTCCTTGTACTCTCACATGACGACCAATCCTCTCTCACCCACCGCCATGCTCCTTCGCGCCTACGGCATCTCTCTGTCCCGCTCCACATCCGCGCACACCCTCCACGAGCCTGTGGACGACTCGCCCACTCCCCCGCTTCCGATTCTCAACCAGCAACAGCAGCCTCTTCCCCCACGACACAAGGGTCTGAAACGACTGCTGTCGATGAAGCTGAACCCAAAGGGACCGGTCAGGAGTGGTTCGAACCGCATCAAGAACGTCATGGCGAGGGTCGCCGGAGGACTGAGGAGATGAAACAAGGGTCGTGGACAGCAAGAAGCTCGGGATCGAGGACTGTACAGAAGGAATAAGCGATTTGTTATTTTTTGGGACTGTTTGAGAGTGATTTGGTTGTAGTAATGTTTATTTGGTACGCTTTCCTATGCAACTTGCATGTTTCTTTCTGTGCATCTACCGCTTCGCAGCATGTGCCTTTGTCCCAAATCCATGTCTCGGCCTGTCGAAGACCACATTCTTGTCGCGGGGGGG
>JADGJA010000074.1:8429-49570 GCA_027596035.1 Thoreauomyces humboldtii | reverse complement strand
GGGGAAGGAACGGGTTTGCCTCACTGGAGGCGGTTGGGGTGGCAATGGTTCTGCGGGAGTGACTGGACGTCTATGACGGGGGACGTACACGCCCGCTGCGGGCCGTGCGGCCCGCTTTTCTGGCATTGAAGCCATTCTCAGGGTGTCGTGTTTTAAGAGGCCAAAGAAGACCGAGCTCGTTCGTGAGCGTACTTTGACTGTGTTGATGGCTATGAAGACGAGATGAAGAATATGAGACCGATTGGGACGGAGCAAACGAGCGATGGTGGGGAGCGAGGAGAGTACCGACCGAGCTGTGCTGCAGTGTATATATGGGTTGATTGAAATGGTCCACCACAGCGAAAGGACCCACCACCACTATCTGGGGAAGTGCGAGCGGTGTGTGTGTGTGTGTGTGTGTGATGCCTCCCATCGGACAACCCTGGACTTTTCCCGTCCTCTGTCGAAAGGCTCTCTCTCGCTCTTTCGCTCCCCTCCACGCGCACGTTTCGCACGCGCGCACCCCCACGGCTTCGCTCTCGCCAAAGCCGCACCATGTCCAACCCAGAAGAACCTCTGTCACAACCACACTTGGACGTGCAATGGCTGGCCAGTATGCTAGGATGGGAAGACCTATCTCTGGACGACATTCAGGAAGGCTTCGTTCTCCTTCAGGTAAACGTCGATTCGAAATCTTGCTGCCCGGATCCGACATTTGACCACTTTGTTCGGCAGGCACTTTCCATCATCGCCCCAAAATCCACCGAGCTTTCTTGGTATTCATCGACGGAAGCCTTCGCGTGCGAGGATCTGAAGGCACGAATCTTCCAGGACCTCGTAAAGGGCCTGAGGTTCATAGGAAGTGTGCCAGGAGATGTTTCCGAGGAGGACGTCCAAGGAGTTCGACAGGGCGATCGGGATGCTTGCGCGACTTTGCTCGGCGCCTTGAAACAAGAGTACGAGACACGGCATGAGCAAAAGGGAGGAGGAGAGGAGGCGGACTCGTCGAATAGAACCCACGCAAAGACTGCTGTCCCGACCATCGCGGTGGAGATAGCCAGCGAGTACGATAGCGATTGGTACGAGGCCGCAGAGGCAAGTGAAGGACCGGATGGAGCGCGAGGGCAGCCCCCGAGCTCCTCGATAACCCTCCCGTGGGTTTCTTTAGGCATCTTTTCGACCGGCGGTGCGGTGGATTCTGTTGTTCGTCAAGGCTCACCCGGACGAAAGCATCGTAAGCTCTGTCGAAATCGACGCCCTGCTCGAGGATCTGAACGAAGCGGTACGCGCAAAAGATGATCCTGAGATTCATAGGCTCTCCGGGACTGACGTGGATCTTTTTTTTGTAGAACGGAAAGATGATTCGGCGGACCCGTCTGATACCATGTCTGTGCAGCGGACGGCTATACCAAGCCGCCGCATCGGAAGCGTGTGGGGAAGCCTCACCTGAGTATCTCGACCATCTGACGGCGTGTGGCTATCTCAAGTTCAAGACGAGCTTGAGAGATTCGATCCGAGACATGATCGCGGACGACACGCCATTTTACGAGGTGGGGACTCGTCATTCAATGAACCTTCGCCGGTGAGCTAACAACAGTTCTCGTGCTCACAACGCACACAGTCCATACACTGCAACCTCATCGAAGCCTTGATTGCAGCGAGCTGGAGGGAAGTATCGATTGGTAATGTCGTAGAACATATCCGGTAAGTGTGTGTAGTTTGACTTGGCAAGTTCCCATCAGGCGCTGACATCCACAAAAGCCAGAGCTTTCCCAGCTTCAACATCGCTGCAGAATATCCGTACGATCTGGAGGATGCGCTGGTCACTTGGACAAACAGATGCCTGCTTGAACTGCAGCGAGGAGTGAAAGCGGAGGCAGAGCTTTCCAAAGCAAGCAAAGCGCCTGTTTTGGCCGAGATCGACGACCTTGGCACGGGGCTAACCGACGGCAGAGTCGTGACTCTCATGGCGGCTCTCTACTTTCCGAAGATGGCGGGTGAGTGGCAGTCGTAGAGACCTTGCGAAAGGGGAGCATGCCTTTGACTCTGATTTCGCCCATCAGGTCGCAAAATACACCATACAGTCACGAGCGACAGCCGGGCGCAAAACTGGAGATGCTTCACCGCCATTTGCCGGGACTTGTCGGACATGGATATAACCTGGTGCCCAGAAGATCTAGCATCCCCGGACCTCGCATCAGCGGGGACGTCCGGAGCCACACGACTGCTTTACATGTCCATCGTGTGTCAACTGTTCCGGGCTTGTCACAGAAGGAAGCGACCGGATGGCAGCGGGGCAGCTCGGCAACTACTGCGACCTGGGCTTGCTCAGAAGGACGCAGCAATCATCCATGATGTTTCGGATCGCCACACAAGCACAAAGCCCCATGACAGAAATTCATTGCACGTCGGCGACTTGATGGATGTCTTCACATCTTCGGAGCCAGACTGCATAGCGGTGGCTGCCGAGGACCGTGGTTTCGTCGCCAAACCGCAGACGACGCTGAAGAAATCAGCTTTGAAAACCAAGAACGGGGAACGACGCAAATCGGATATCCCGATTCCTCAGCGACGTAAAGATGATGATCAACGTCAGGCAGCAAAGGACAGTTCTTCTGCAGGAGGGCTCAATGCTGCCGAGGACGAGGAAGCACACTCTAGTCCGGTCCCGAAGAGGAGGACCAAACTTCGGGATCTGAAGGGAAAACAGGGATCAGGAGGGCAATCGGAAGCATCTCCTTCGCAAGAACATACTTCAACCACGAAATCAGGAGCAGGCCAGTCCGGGGAGCCCGCAAACATGCGTAGCACTTTCGATTCTCCGTTGAGCCAAAACAGGAGCACAAAAGCATCGGTCACGCAGACAGCAAAGGTCACAAATCTGTCAACACCGGCGCGACCCCCGGTGGAACAAACTGAAGAGAACGTACGCCCATCCGAAGCAGAGGCTGCGACCTCAAAAGCGCCTGAAGCTAGCGGGCAGACAAAAAAGATACTGCCTGCGGAACAGGCGTCACCTGTACTCTTCGAAGTCAGGTCAACTGCCGGCCACCTGTCCGAAGCTGAGCTATCAGATAAATCGGTGGACGAACATCAGGATGTCACAACATTAGAACCGGCTCGTATACCGCAGTCTACGAAGCAGGGAGCAGAAGGTAACCTTCTACTTGATGAGTCCGAAGACGCTCCCACCGTGGTGGAGACACCTCTGCCTACAAAACCATCGAAACCGTTCTCTTCCAAGACGAAAAAAACCTCAGCGAAGACGATGAGGCATTCAAAATCGAGCGATGACCGTTTGGCGGCTACGACTGGTGATTATGACCTTTCAGGCCAGAAGGCAAGAGAGTTGCAATTGCCAACTCCCCCAACGCCGATATCACAGTGTACCGTCTTGGTTGCGTCGAAGGCCCAAGCAGCCAGCCATGAGGAAAGTCCGTATGAGCTGAATCGATCTGGGAACAGCTCCATGGTGGTTTCACAAGGACTGGCTTCAAGCCAGACAGCATTGCCTTTCAACGCGAAAGTATCCACCGAAGGAAGCACAATAAAACCAAAGCCGGCATCTGCAACCGCTGTAGGAAACGAGCGTCATCGTCGGAAGGGTCCCTCGGCAGGAGCTGTCTTCTCTAAAAACGAGGAACCCCCCTTCGTTCTAAAAACGACATCCGAGAGCTCGGTCAAGCATGCGCCTTCTCATGTCCAAGAACAGACAGCTTGCAGAGTGCAAGACTTTGGACTTGGGGACATGCCGGACTTCGCCCCGCGAAAGGACAGTAGCTCTGCGGGAACTCCTACCATAGAGTCGTCATCTGCGTTCTTTCCATCGTTGTCCCAAAAACACTCTTCCCGACAATTGCCAAGCAAAAGTAGCCAAAAGACATTGGAGCTTCCGGCAATAGGTGCGACGTCCGGGATTCGGCGTGTGTCTCCGTCAAACATCCAGCGCGGTGCCGATTCATCGACCTACATGCATGTGAGGACAGTAGAGAAGGATGAGACAGTCGTAACGACCTGGAACGGCAATACGAGCGTCACATCCCCGCATATAGCCGACACGCTCGTCGAGAGCGAAGCATCTGTTTCGGATGCAAAGTCGGACGCTGGGAGCGGGACTTCCGAAGTACAGAAAGCGCGACTCGACCAGCTGGCGCAATCGAACGCTCGTCGGCAGGCCAGTGCAAAGCGACACAGTCCATCTCGTCAGAAGCAGGTCTCGCCAGTCAAGTCGGATAGTAAGGCGATCGCACGGCAACGCGTGGTTGATCGTGAAGCATGCCCTGACCAATGCACTATTGTCGCAGAAAGAAGCCCAGATGAAGAGCTCACCGGATCGATCACCGAAGTAGTCGACGATGGTCGCATAATCGTGCACGAGATGGCGATGTCACTTCTGGTCGATAGCGATAGCGACGAGGACCGATCTGTGCACAGCGCGGACTTTACAAGCACGGGCAGCGACGAAAGCGGCCAGCGGCAAGACGCGAACCCGGAACATGAAGCAGATCGAACGAACCGTGTTCCTAGCCCAGTTCCCCACCGAGCGAGAAGTTCGATCCGGTCTCGCCCGTCTTCCGCCAAATCCCTCAACTCCAGTTCGGTCTGGATGCCCGTGCCAGTCGAAAAGGCTGTCCACCGCTCGACATCAGAGCAGACGCGAATAGAGGAGGGCGAAGATTGGACCACTGACGACGATGCTTCGCTCAGTGAAGTGAGAGTTGAGGAACCAGTTGCAACAGATGTCGCAGACGAGGGTTGGACAACTGAAGAAGAAATAGATGCGAGTGCTCAACCGAAGCGGAAAGCATCACGAGGGAAGAAGAAATTGACGACGAAAAGGACGAAAGGCGTAACACATCGCCCTTCAACTCCTCTAACGGAACGACAACGGAGTCTATCATCAGAGAAAACACCCGCAGAGCATCATCCACCTACACATCACGCCCCTGAACTCACCACCCACGCAGCCCCGACCGTCGGCATATCCGACGATCCCTCGCGACCACAGACACGTCCAACATCGGCTCGACCATCCGTCGACGGCCCATTCCCCACGAGCGCACACATCGCTCCAGCAGCGGAACCCATCCGCACCCTCACCGCACCGCCGCGAACATCTTCGCGGAGCAGCATCCAGTCTGCATCGAAGAGCAGACCCACAACCGGACTCCAGCTATATCCGCTCCGGGAATCGGACGAGACGTCGAGCAGCGAGGAGGAGTACGTTGCCATAACGCCGAGAGAGCGACCGGAAGTCAGTGCCCGGCTCGCCACGCCTCAAGTGACGACCCGAGAGGAGGAGAAGACTCTGTCGACGACTCCCCAAGGGAATGCCGAGCCGGAGACGGAGCCATCGCAGACTGAAGTCACCGCATCTCACGATCCACTCAAGGGTCAGGTCAAAGCTGTTCAGAAGCCGGCAGAGAGGCGGCAGGAAATCCTGGTATGTGCCCATCGACTTGCCTTTCGTTCATGCCAGGAGATCTGACCCTACTTCGGTTAGACGAAGAAGCTCGAGACGGTTCGAAGGATGGAAGCCGCTCGTGAAAGTGAGATCGCCAGGATCGCCAAGGCGAAGGAGGAAGCCATCCTACAAAAGGAAGAAGCACGAAGGTAACTATGATTCACACGCAGACACTTCCGCCCGTATCGAGAAGCTCACTGTCCAACACAGACTGCGACTGGAGACGCAAAGTCGAAAGCTGGAGGAGCGATCCAAGCAAATGGCCGAAGAGCGCGCAAAGATCCGAAAGGAAAAAGAGCAAGAGCTGGCGACACCTCCACCGAGCAGAGGCATCAGGGCCAGCGAACTGCCGAGGAGCGTCGCACGGGCGAGTCCCGTGAAGGAGCAGTCCAATCGTCAGCTCATCCGAAACGCTCTGATGCACGTCTGTCTGGCTGGGGCCGTGAACGAAAAATGTCAAGCGGAAGTCTTGGAGGTATGAAGGGACCTTTCGTGGTGGACTGCACGAGGCAGGGAACTAAAGAGTTCGCACTCTCCCAGGACTTGAGCGCAACCACATCCAACCACTTCATGATCCTGTTTCATGCGCCGTCGACTCAGACGTTCCGGGGACTGTATTCCTACGACCCGCACCTGGATCAGGCGCTCAAGATCCATCCGGGGACGCAGGGCCCGGACGTGCTGGACACGTCCAGCGTCCTTACCTTTTACAAGTACGATTCGGGAGCTCGGACGTTCAAGGCGGTTCCGACCAAGAGCTTTGGACGGAGCGTTCATGCCGTCGCCATCGGGCGAGAGTGGGCCGCGAAGCCCAAGGAGCCGAAGGTTTTCGGGAAAGCACGGGCAACGGCCAAAAAGTTGCTTCAATGTTGAAAGATAGGCACTAGAATAAATATGTGATTCTTTTGGTAACGGGAATGTTATCTATGAATGCGTGCGCCTACTCTTGAGGAACATCCAAACCCCTAATCCTGCCGCTAACCCGACTCCAACCACAAAGGCCGCGTCCAGGGGAGTCATCAACCGCGTCGTTCTCGTCCTCTTCGCGCGCCTGGCCTTCGTCTTGGGCTTAGCCTCTCGTGTCGCGGGTGAGCTCTCCACTGGCTCCTCGATGTTCTGAACCTTCATGACGCCAAGGTCCAGCTCTTTCAGCGCCGCGTCGATGGTGGCCTGCACGTGTTCAGAGCCGCCAGCAAGGGTGATGATCTCCTTAGCAGACCTGGTCAAGCCTTCCACATCCAATGCCTTCCCTGGATCGTTCTCGACGAGCTTTCGAGCCTCTTCTTCCACCTGGACGAAGACGTCCAGACCCATGTCGTCGAGTCCTTCCAGACCCGCCGGCATTCCGAGCCCCGCGTCCCGCGCCAAGGCTTTCCTCAACAGCTCGACGGCGCGCTTCACGTCCTGCTGGGTTCCGAAGCCCCAGAGGTGGTACGTGGCGACCGTCCACGTCGCAAGCGGGTCATCGAAGGAGCTGGCGACCAGGTCGTAGCATTCGAAGGCCCTTCGAACCTTTTCTGGCGACGCGGCTGCATCCTTTGTGCTGAGACGGAGCAGGTTCCCGGCGCGCCACATGGCCAGCCTAACGATCTCGTGGCTGCTTTGTCCGTGAGCGACGCAGAGGTCGCGGGATGCTTCGCAGTAGCGGACGGCTTCCTCGAGACCTTCCTCGCTTCCGACGGCGGCGGCGGCCGCCGCCGCTTCGTCCTCGGGGACCAAGCAAACGCTGATGTGCAGGCACGCCTCCGCGTTCCCCAGATCGGCAGCTGTTGACAGGAAAGCACACATGCCGGTGAGTTTGTGGTCTGTTGGGCGCAAGGAGACTAGAGAGTGATGGACGTTCGAAAGCTCGCACCTTTCTTGTGGTACCGAAAGGACCGGGTGGCATCCTTCTTGACGGGAACGCTCGGTTCGACCTCGCTTCCGATGTGATACCATGCGGCGAGCTTGAGGCACGCCTTGACACTCCCACGGTCAGCCGCGCGTTCGTACATGTCGAACGCTCGGGCGGTGGCTCGGACGCGTCGCAGGAGGAAGTCGGCGAGAAGGTACACCGAGTGTGGATCCAGGTCCTCCAGGGTGGCGGTCTTTGGGAGCGGGGCGGGGGTGTCGTAGCCCGAGGCGAAGAGCAGAGGGAACGTGGGGAACCCTTCGTACTCGCTCAGCTCGATCTTGGTGAGGTGGACCGTGAGCGTGCGCAAGCCGGTCTTGGCCTCTGGCTGGATTTCGTACAGCGAGCCGTGTTCGTCGATGGGCGCAAACAGCCAGCCCTTGAGACGAGGGGAGTCCTCGCCGGCGACTTGCACCATGAGCTGATGGTGCTTGATCTCCACGCGGTCTCCGTTGCATGTCTTTGGATCGAAGGTTTCCGGGACGTAAAGCGACACTGTCACAGATTCTGGCAGGTCGTCGAAGCGATATGGTTCGCCGTCAAAGTATGTGGAGGGAGTGCTGGTGGTGGTGGTGGTGACGATCGTGGAGGGAGATGGCATCGTTGCGGTGGATCCGCCGCCTGTGAGCATCGTGCAAAGAGTGTTGGGTTGCCGTGTCGTCCCTTGCCCAGACACAATGGCTTTTGGACAAAAGTGTCCGTGGGCAGTAGAGAGAGAGAGAGAACCAGGGTGGTGGCTGTGTGATTGATTCAGTGGACGGTCGCACAACGTGTGTCATTCCCCCGTTGCCTCTTTGTCACACCTTTGCAAGTCATCACCGTCGTGCCCTCTCCCAGCTCCCATCCCAACCCATCACCCTTTCGATCCCGCACTCGCAAAAACCACATCCGCTTGCAATGGAGAGAAACTACATGGCCAACACAGAGGCAGAGGCAGAGGTCGACACGGACACCGCCGATCACAGAGCACAGCCAGAGGTACTGTACAAAAACTAAAGGAACAGGCCAACACGTTGGATCGCGCAGCAGGTCGTCGCTGAACAACAACCCTCCGCTTTTTTCCCCCGGCGTCATTCTGCCTTTCTCAGCACGAAGGACTTGCGTTTCATAGATGGTACAACGTTCCATGCGACGAACTACTGGCCGCAGTGCATCAGGACGTCGTAGTCATCGAGGGCGATGTCTCCGTGGAACTCGCCTGCGAAGTAAAATCGAACACCTCCCCTACGATAGCCTTCGTCGAGAATGCTCATGGAAACTCCCCCCCCCCCTCTACGGTAGACTCTGATCAAGAACGGCATCTCGTCGGCGCCCGTCTGGGACAAGGACCGGAGCGTCTACACCGGAATGTTCGACTATCGCGACGTCGTGGCGTTCGTCCTCATTGGACTGTCCAAGGACCGTCCGCTCAGCGACTCGGCTCCGAAAGAGATCCAGGAGCTCGTCCGTCTGGCCCGATCGAACCAACCCGTGCCCGCCAAGCTTGCGGCCGACATCTCCCAGAAGAACCCATTTTATTCCGTGTTGCCGCAGACGCATCTGCTGCAGCTGGCCGAGCTGTTCGCCGGATCGGTGCACAGGGTCGCGGTGGTGGAAGACTCCAATCTCAGGGGGATAATATCGCAGAGCACCGTCATCTCGTATCTCTACAAGCATGTGAGAGCACCTTCCCCTCGAATCCCTGGAGTCGAGAGCTTTTCCATGGGTCCGATCACCTAACACGCAAAGTCGACCTCCCCGACACCTACTCCAGATCGAAAAGTCTCCCGACGTTCAAACCGTGTTTGCTAGATCGGTAGGTTACCTGTGAAGCGACATGCACGCACACATGTGTAGGCATGCAAGCTGGGAAATCGACGCGCCCCCAATCCCTTTTTCTGCAGATCAAAGAACTGGGCCTCGGCACGAAGACCATCATCGCCGTGGATGCGCAGACGACGGTGTTGGAAGCTCTCAAGGTCATGGGTGAGTGCCAAGATCGGAGCAACGGGGAAAGCATACCTTAGTGCATCAGGCTCATCCTCTCAAGTCTCTCAGCCAAGAACGACGTGTCGTCCTTGGCCATCCTCAGCGCCAGTGGAGGGATAGTGGCGTCCATGAGCATGTCGGACATCAAATGGGTCATGCGGTCCTTGAACTTCAACCTGCTGTGGCAAACGTGCATACATTTCGTTGGATTCATTGACTCGGAGCAAGGCATCATGGACGGTCGGGTAAATAGAAAAAAAATGACCGCTTGTGTTTCCCTCGATCCGCTCTTTCACGCCATGGCCCATTTGTTGCGCTCGAAAGACTTACCAGCAAACACGCTTCTAGGATAAACTCCCCGTCTTCGACGTGCTGGAGACCTCGAGTCTCGGATACGCTGTCGGCAAAATGATAGCCACCCGCTCCCATCGTGTCTGGGTAGGTCTTGTGGCACTCTTGGGCGAGCCAACGGAAAAAACCATATCTCAAGTTGTCTGCCCTTGATCGATTCAGGTCACGGAAAAGACGGGAGGCCCGCCGGTCAGCGTCGTGACCCTTACCGATGTCTTCAAGATCATCACACCAACAGAATCCGCCGATTGATGATTCTCATGATACCCATTCTTCCGTGCTCTCCTGACGCACTAAATACAGTCCAGGATGTGTTCGCTCGATGCAACGTGCTATGTACAGAAATTTTGGGAAAATTACAGAGGAAATGTGGGGTATAAAAGATGATTCAGCGGCCGTGTGATGAATGGAAATGACGGTAGTTGTGCGTAGCGGATCCGGCGTCAAGCTCTTCCAGCTCCCGGAGGTCCTCCTCGGTGAGCTGAGGTAACGTGTCGTCCTCTTCCTCGCACAGGCTGTCGAGGATTTCGAGCTCCAGTAGCTCGTCCTCGGTGACTTGATCGCGATGGTACTGATCCCTGACTGCCCGTGCGTCCGACGCGAGCGGTCCGTCTCGAAGCGCCGTCGTCCACGAAGCTCGATCCGATCCGACGGCGGCGCGATGGTCCCTGACGTGGGTGAGATCGTCCGACTCTTCGTCTTGTCGGAATTCATGGTCCGGCGTCGTGCGTCGACTCGAGTCGGTGCGAACCCTTTTCTCTGACGAACGTGACGGCGAGTGCGCATCGAGCCCTCCTTCCCTGCCCGATGGTCGATGACGTTTCCGGAACCGATCCTCCGACGGGACCTCCTTTCGATCGGGACGACGGTAAGGCGACAGCGGCCCGGTCGACCAACTCCAGGCATCTTCGTAGTCCTCCGCGTCGAGTCCTGACACGGAATTGGCTGCACTGTGCCCTGCTCTGCTTTCCTCCTCTTCATCATCAACCTGCTCGTCTTCCTCCATCTCTTCCTCCGACTGGTATTCCGGTACGTCCTCGGCATCCAACCATTCGAGGACGTGGTGTTCGTACCACTCGTCTATGGCCGCGATCGACTTCTTGTCGTACTGTTCCAATGCCGAGACAGCGATGTCCTTCGGATATGGCGCCAGCTGGTACTCGCGGCGGAGCGCTGCATCCAATGGCGCAAGAGCGATGCGCATGACGATATCGACGATTTCTCCGAACGGAAACCTGGATGCGACTAAGGGAGAGTGGGCGGGTCAGAACGCTGAATGGAAGATCCGCATCGATTTTCGACTCACATGTTGGTACGTGACTGGTTCGCTCGAAGAGTTGAAATAGTTCGTTCAGCCGTGCAGGGGTGTCTGATGAGAAGTGCTTGCAAATGGTTTCGAGCCATGAGGCATAGGCAGTCCAAAGAGGTCTAAGACGAGATGACCTTTAGCGGTATTCTCGGAGGAGCATTTCTCAAAAGCAACTGACCTCAGGGAGGCAATCAGCTGCTGCGCAAAGTGTTTCGGGTGCTCGCTCATATTCGTTGAAGTGTGGTCCAGAGACGGTATCGTGGCGGCCGCGATATGTGCGCGCAATGTCTGCATTCTTGCCTCATCGTTCCAAGACAAGCTAACTGCTGTAACGCCCTCGATCGGGTTTCCCTCTTCATTTGCCCGCTCCAGCGCAAACTCCCAGGGCGGAAAGTTGGTTCCGACAACGTCCGGACCCGATAGCGTGGTGTTCATCACGGAGATTGTCTCGTTGTAAAGTTGTATGATCGTATTGAAGGTGAAGATGTTATGTTCGAGGTTGAATGCTGGATCTTACATTAGAGATGTAATGCAACAATCCTACGGAAATGAGCGGTACAAACACTTACCCATGCGATGTGGAAAACGCGACTGTAGTTGATCAAGGTGCTCCTTGTAGTGCGTAGTAAATAATCTCTCCCCCAAGATGTCGTTCCCTGAAGAAGCATGCTGAATCAGAAGCCATGAAAACAACCCTATTGCTGGCATACAGCGGATGAGGAGCATACCTGGAGCGCCGAGGAAGCTCATTTCTGGTGTGGATGAGGCCTTCTGCGCCAGGTCCGCGAGAAGGCTCTCCAAATCATCGCTCGCTTTTTGTAGCGAAGTCACATCCTCATTCTGCGCGAGGTCAAGCCAGTGTACAGAGGATAGTGGGCCCGCCTTTTGTACAAAGTCTAGGGCGAAAAGTTTGCGAACCTGCTCACAATTTGCTATGTTAGTCAAGAACAAATTTCAGTCCTTCGCGGAAGCTTACCCGACTCTTCACAACAGCCAACGTCATGCTTGGGACGGACCAGTATATAAACAGGATTGGTATCTTGCTGTGCACAAGGCGAGACGGGAGACTGTTCATGAGATGAACAAAACGATTTCGCTCGTTGTTAAAATAGAAACTGGATGCCAAACGAAAGCCGAGTGTGAGATTACGAGTCCGAGACGACAGTGATGAAACGTTAGTAAAGTATACGCACCCCAGGTCTGTATGAGCTTCGAAAAGATCAAATTGGAAGATCAACGTGTTGAGACCGAAAATCTTCTGGGCAGCTAGCCCTTGCAGTGGGGCGTCTAATGGGGGAATATGTTGAACGATGGCCCAGCAGTCCAGGCTAGTGCCATCGCTCCTTATGACGTCGTGGGTACGTTGAAGTTCCTCATAGTCGCCCGTGCCATTCAAAGTTGGCATCGAATTCGCAGGGCCCCCAAATTTAGCTTTCAGCCATTGTATGCAGTGCCGCTTTTTGTTGCTGGACCGCAGCTGGAAAGGTGGTGTGCACAGGCAAAGCTTGTAGTAAACAGTCTTGACTGAGATGGCGGAAGACTTTCGAACGGCAGAGTGGACAAGGCGAGCTACTTGAAGCTGCGCCATCGCTGCTTGCTCTTTCATGGCGATCTAGAGAGGTGATTGAGCATCTGCCAGTGCAGAACAGACAGAGCGATCTGACCGAAAAACCGCAGTCGTACCTCGTCTGAAGCTTTTGCGAGTTCTGCATCCCGATTTGCGTTCATGGAAAATGTCAAGGATCTGCTCGCCGAGCCGAGCAGCGAGTTAACCCGCGTTTTGTACGAAACGTTCGGAGAGGCAATTTCAGAGCCCGCAAGGTCTAGGAAAGTTTGCACAGCTTGACGCTTTGCGTGCTCTACAGCATGTAGCTTGGGAAGCTTTTTGGCGAAGCGCCTCCATCGTGATCTAGCTTCCTTACGATAAAGCTCATTTTCCAGCGCTTCTTTGAAAAGCCTTCCGGTCACCTCCTTCATCAACTCCCCGGCAATTCCGGAAAGGGCGTCGTCGACTATCCGAGATTGTTGCTGCGCCTCTTCTGCGCGAATTCTCGCAGCCTCAAGTTCCTGTTTTTTCCTTTCAGACTCTTGAGCGAGCCTCATTTGCGACTCCCGCAAAGATTGCGCTTCAAGTTTTTGCATCTGCTGACGCTCCGCTTCTTGAGCAGCGAGGGTTTCCTGTATCCGAGCCTGCTCGAGTCGACGCTTTTCTTCTTCGAGCGCACGTTGCTCCGCTTCCACCTGTCGTGCGGTGGCAGCCCTAAGCTCTTCAGCGTCAGCGGCTTGCTGTGCGATCTCGCTTCCACCTAAGGTACTGGGATTTAATGGCAAACCGCTATCTCCAAAGAAAGGCATAGGCGGGACTGTCGGCGTAATATGCGCGGAAGGCGCCGCCAATTGCGGACGAAACGGCAACTCCGATGGTTGCGCTGGTGATAGTGCGAAGGAAAGTTGGTGGGGAAAGCTAGGCGGCTGTGCCCCATGTGAGGCTGCAGGTTGCGGTGCAAAGGAAAACGGCTTGGGTGTAGATACATCCATCGAAACCGGCGAGGAGTTGTGCGTGCTGGCATTTCTTTGGAATGCAGAGATTGCAGGTTTGATTGGGGCGGTCACAGCCCGCGGTACATGAGCGAGAAATGTGCTTCCGTTCGACATCTTCGCTGCATCTCGGCCATCGACGATGTCGCCGTCTAACAGAGGTCCCAGTTTGCTCTCAACTAGTCTCACGGAAACCCGCGGCTGCAAGGAAGCGCGTTTGGTATCTACATGATAAGATTCGTCTTGAGAACCAGAAACGAAGACTTCTTGCTTGAGAGGAAGCGTATTTACCGTTGAAGTTTCCAGGTATCATCGTCGACTTGCCATCCGGCGTGGTGCTTTTCAGCTTGCCAATCATCGCATACCACGTGGACTCGTGGGCAGTCATCTGGATATCGTAATACTCCAAGTCAATCGTGACATCTTCCTCGTTGTCGTAGCCCAGGCGCCCCACGAGGTCCGGTACAGACGTCATCGTATCCAAGGCGTTTGGGAAGACGTAAAATGCACCCATCATGTGACGATACGCATAGCGGCGAACTACCAAAAAGTGCGGATGTGCTGCGCACGCAAGAAGGTATGGAGTAGTGGGGTTCTCGATGCATCGGAAAAAGACACTATAGGCGTCAAACCCGCCTTCTCCAACCGTTTCAATAGCATCCGAGTAGTTGTCGTCTTCGTCTTCATGATGAAGGTCTAGCCTCGGAAGCAGACTTCGTAACTTTACAGCAGTTTGGATCAGCGGATCTGAGAGTATGGAATCCCGACGGAACTTGTGCTCTAGGGATGACTGTACGTCTGGGTTGAAGGCGTGGTGAAGCAAGTAGTAAGCGCGGAATTCAGCCTCGTTCGGCATATTGCGTCCATCCTCCCGCAGGTCGTCGTAAAACTCCATCAAACTCTGCAGAGCTAAAGTTTCTCATATGAGTCGATGTTATGACAACTTTCAATTCGCTAAAACCTTCAAGACTCACTTTTTCCGAGTTGCTCATACTCTTGCTTGATGTCGATAGTCTCACAAAGCTTCTGCGAGCACATCAAATGGTAACGTGCAATTCGCTCAAACAACGAAACAGCTTCGGGACCGCGCAGATTCTGAAGAGTGATGTCCTTTCGGATCGCACGCATCCGATCCCGCAGAAAGCCATAGGTGCGCTGGATGCCATACGTTGGGAGTACCTCATGGACAAGATAGTCAAGCGTACGCTAGAAGCGAAGCGTCAGGCGCTGGTGTTTCCACTAAATGTCAAACGTGGGGATCACACCTCCAGAACTCGAGGAGGCCGAACGTCGCATGGAAGCGGTTTTTCATCATCCGCAGCGGACCGACGATACCGTTTAACGGCTTTTTGATGGTCTACGCGCTCTGTATCCGGGAGCTGAAGAGACCATCAGATCGACAGACTGAAGACGCGAAGGAAGCGCTTGCGTTCGCTACCTTCTCGAACTCCATCAGTCCTTTTTGGTATTCTCGCTCGTGACGCTCATACTCCGGACACATATCCTCGCATTCGCCCAGGAAGTCACGTGCATCTTCCAACCGGTACTGAACATCGGGATCATCCATCTTTCCCTCTGCAATGTACTTCGCCATGAGCGCAGGTCGTTGGGCTTTCATCTGGCCGGAAGGGTCAACATGTTTGGTCGTCCGGACCTCAAAGAAAAGCCCCCCGCACCTCCATGTAGAGATTGTTGACCGGCTGCGACGCGAAGCGATCTGCCCGTGCATCTTTGGTGACCCTATTGAAGCCGCCAATAGGTCAGGCTGTTTGTTTCTGCAAGGGGGCTGAGCAGGAGGTCTGTCCTCACGATTCTGGCGCCAACGCAGCAGGAAAAGAAGACCTCGCTTGAGACTGCCGAGGAGTGGGTGTCAAACGAAACGCTGAGGGAGTTGAGGCAGCAGTGTTGCCTGAAGCGAGTGAGCGCGTGGGACGTTGGTGTTCTGTGAAGAACATTGTGAGAGTGGCCGGGTCCTCGCGGATTCAGTACCTGCCGGCGTATGATGGGAACCCGTCCCTTGAAAGGCCTTCTTGACGTGGTTGCCTCTGGGCGCCAAGCCGTCCCTCACCCAAGTCATCGACGTGGAGCCCCTTCCCCTCCCGAAGCCGGGCGGGCCACGCTGAGCTGGGGTCGTCCCGTTCGGGGCCGAGGCGTTGGCGCGGGGGAAGCTTCCACCACTTCCTCCTCCTCCTCTTGCTGCTGAGCTTCCTGAATGGCTTCCTCTCTGTGCAAAGACCGAAAAGGCACTGGCCGGTGGTGGGTTCATGTGGGGTCTGCTGATGGAGGGAATCGTCGGACACACACGAGGAGGACGAAAGGGGAAAAGAAGCAGACCTCCAGGTGCTTTCTTTCTGTGACTCAGCTTTAGGTGCTCGCCTGATTCTTGGACGACGGTCGTTTGTTCGTCTCCGCTCTCTGCCAACCAACCTACCAGCATTCGAGAACCTCAAAGCCAGATCAAAGGAGCATGTCAGAATACGATTCCTACTCGCAGCATCCCACGGGACCCGGAATCCCCTCCAGCGGCGCAGGGCCTTACTCTGTTCCTCCAAACATTTCCCACGCGTACGAGCGGACCGCTTCCGCACGATGACGCCGCGATCCTGACCTTACTCCCTGCTCGTTTCGCAAACAGGGGAACGTTGAAGTCTCCACCGACCATTCTTCGCGCGGTAGAGTGGCTCCTTGCCCTCGTCTGCTTCTCCGGCACGGCCGCCTTCGGCACCCACTCATCCGGAGCCGCCAAGTTCCTGGTCTTCGTGGGAGTCATGGGCTGGCTGTTCGCGTCCGCCTTTCTGGCCATCTACTTCATCCGACCTCCTTCCCTCAACGGTCGCGCCTTCCTGTACGCCGAGACGGCGATATCCGGGCTCTGGACGCTGTTCTTCTTCTGCGGATCGGTGGCGCTGGCCGTCGCGTCCTGCGGAGACAAGTGCGGGGACAAGGGGCTCGGCGTCGCATTCGGGTAGGCCTTGCTTTGCCGTGGAGGGAAGATGGGAGAGCCCGCGATGCTCACCGTGACGTGACTCCTGCACAGATTCTTCAGCACAGTTGCATGGGCTTTCAGCTCTTGGTTCGCATCACTGGAGCTGCGAAGATCCTAGAGCAAAAAGAGGGCGACCTCAGACTCATACTGTATCCACTTGGCCACTTGGACGATCTTAGATTTTAGCTGGAATCGAATACATGTGGTTCGTTCGACAGCCCATGGCGCTGCGCACGAAGGAATCGGGAGGAGTGTGAGAACCCCAGGTCACGATCGGCCACACTGAAGCTAGTGGCAACGGGACGGCAGCGCTGGGACGTGGTGGAAAAGGGTTCGAAAGGGCCTCACACTCGATTGCTGAGCAGAGAAGGATGTCACGTCAAGATCAAGTAGGGAGCAAGAAGATATCATTGGAAGTACAAGCGTTCAAAGCATAAGGAGAAAAATGGATGATATTATGGAAGATGATATTGTGAATCAATGATACAAGAAGTAGGTAGGAGGGAAACCTTGCCCGGTGCTGCAAGAAAGAGGAAGAACAAGTGAGAAGCGTAGACCCTCTGCCATCACACCGGCTGGGGACGGTTCGCCTCCCGTGAGGGAAGCAAGCTGCATTACCTACAGAAGAGACAGAGACATAAACAAGCGAGACATAGAATATACCAAGTATTCGGCACCCCCAGACGAGATCCATTGTTCCACTGTGATTCGGATCCTCCAGAAACTCCGGTCTTACAACAAAAGTGGCCAGGAGTATCCTCAGGCTCCCTGATAACAGAGAGAGAGAGAGAGAGAGAGACGAAATGGTCAGAGAAAAGAGGGACAAGGAAGGCGTGGGAGTATTGTGTGGACTTACCAATCCCGGAAGCCCAGAGAGCCCGAAGCTTCGGTTGGCCCCGCTGAGCCTGAAGATCTTGGGGCGCCTGAGAAAGAGAAAGGGAAAGAGAGATGGTAAGAAGAGAGAGCAATGAAGGAAGGCATAAGACGACGATGATACTGTGACTTACCAATCCTCAAAGCCCAGAGAGCCCGGATGCTTTGGTTGGCCCGTCGAGCCCCGAAGCAAGGCCACTGAACAGTGAGTGAGCCTTGAAGTCCCCTGGAACAGATGAGAAGGACGTTCAGAGAGTGGAACAGTGAGGCGTTACAGCAAAGAGACCGTGGACCTACCAATCCTAGGAGCCCAGAGAGTAAGAAGCTCAGCTGGTATGGACGTCGAAAGATTCCAGATGGCGCGTTGCGTGAAGTCTGAAGGAGGCAAGGAGCATATGTTAGAGGCGAGGGTGTAACAGGTTTGAGGAACACCCCGCATAGGGCGAAGAGCCGATCACTCACGAAGTTGTTCAGTTGTTGGCGAAGAATGTCTGGCGTGATGGAGCTGCGCAGCCGTGGTCAAGTGGGGTCTTGGGTGTTGGATGTTGGATGGTCGAAAATCGCTGGAAGGTATAGCGGATGGGATCGGATGGGATGGAGCGCTGAAAGGACGGCTGATTTAGGTCGTGTGCGTTGAAGGATGCAGCTGGGTTGACATGGGAAGGGCAAGGGCGACATATATACTGGGGGAGGGGGAACCTCTGACTCAGGCTCTGAGCCTCTGACTGCGCTCCAGCTCCAGTAGCCAGTCTCAAGAAACCTCTTCCAAAAGGGGACAGAGAGCTACACACCATACATGACAGAGTGCAGTGCACAGCCTCCCTCTGTGCCCGAAACTCTGTGGTCACTTCCTCCCAGTTGTCTGCCCTGACCTCGCGTCTGCAATATGCTACCTACTCACCTTCTGCCAGCATGACACGCTCCAGACCGAAGTCGTCAATACCACCGCGCCGTCAAAGACATTCGTTGGCCTTCAAGAAGACATCAGTGCCGGTGCTTACGTGGGGATTGCTTGTGCTTTTCCTCTCTCTGTGTACAGTCCCCAGGGCGTCAGCATCTTCCTCGGCCGCAAGCGACGAGTCGTACGATGAGAAGCTTCACCTTACACAACTGGCGGACGGCAAGGTACTGGCCGAGTTTCGGTTTTCAAGAAGGATAGGACCCTTAGCTCTAGCTCAGGCAGCAGGTAATCTTCGTTCTATACACAAAAGGTTGTGGCACCTGCCCGAAGTCGCACTCACCATGATCCCCTTCCAGAAAACCACTACTCGCTGCTTCCGCGTGCCGTCGGGGAGATCACACAGTCGTTCGGTGTTGAGGAGCTCCACCTTACGTTTACTCAGGGCAACTGGAACTATGCGCGGTGGGGATACTCACCGTTGAGCGCGGCCGCGGGGGTCCAGCTCTGGAGTTGGTTCGATGCTTCAAGGTACAGCGAACAGTGTGATGGCAGGGGATGGGCAGCAGGAGTCTAAACTGATGTTCTCAGCTGCGTCACGCAGAGGACAGTGGAAGGGTCTCGTACACGCTCTGGCCGGACTGTTCTGCGCGTCCCTCAATCAGATGGATGAGAGCACTACCGCTCAGCCTATTCTTTCGTTCCTGCCCGAGAGTGATTACCTCAGCGCTCGCGAACAAAGTTAGTGCGTGCTGTTGAGCGGAGCGCGCTTCGACACCAATGTCCTGATCAGTTTCCTGTTCACATAGACAACACGGCAGGGCTTGAGATCCGTTATGGCAGTCTTCCTCACGAAACCGTATGCACTGAAAACTTGACGCCCTGGGCTAAGCTCCTACCCTGTCAGACAAAGGCTGGGATAGCAAGTCTGTTCAACGCGTACAGACTCTTTGACGGGCACTATCACTCCATGGGAATCCATGTGCAACCCGAATGCGCGGTACAGTCAACTGGGAATGACGATGCGATATCCGGCAGCCTGACTTATCGTGAGGCCATATCAGGGACCGGACTGCAATAGCAAGGGCATGTTGTTTGTTCAAACACTTTCCGTCGTGCTGGATCCGTTGCGGTTAGACAACAGTAAAGGTAAGCCGAGGTAGCCCGAAGCTAGGCTTCCACCAAACTGATGGCCCTTTTTGTCATAGACTGGTCGCTTATGAGCCTCTTTGAGCGGCAGATATCCTCTTCCTGCGCCTTGGCGGCATCGACCACCGTCAAGGTGACCGTACCTTCCAGCTCCGCCAGCACATTCGTGCCCGCGGCCGAGAACGTGTACAACGATTCTCCTGAGTCTTTGACCGGGGAATATCCTATTAAGTCGGATACGGTGAGAGATTTCAATATTGGTGTCGACTGGCAGGACGGTGCAGTGGATCACAGTAAGCTGTTCTCGATGATTTTTGGTGCTTCCTGCATAATGATGCTGACTCGGTTGGCAGCCGTCCGAGCTCGCTCCCACATTACGGCGCATAGGTATCAGACAGGCTTCGGTGGCGAGCGAGGCGGTCTCGCCACGGACCTTCGCAATTCAGACCCTACGATGGACCAGCGCGTCCGTTACTTTGATGTGATACCATGGTACCTCAAAGTTTACCTTCACACGCTGACCGCCGAGACGACCGCACATCCGTCCATAGGTATGAGACACGTCATGGTTACTTACCATCAGCAGAAGTAACTCATAAATTGCTCCAAATTTGTATGACAGCCGTTGTCGAGAAAATGTACTTTCAACCCGCCATCGACCGCGGTCGGCCCGCCGTCCTCGAGCTGGAGATGCTCCTACCCGCCAATAGCACGACAACCCTTCACATTGACTACGACAAGGCCTTCATCAAGTACACCGAGCATCCACCTGACGCCAACAGAGGGTTCGACATCGGATCCGCGGTCGTGACCCTCCTCTCTCCTTCGGCGACGCTCGTTGACGGAACAAGGAACGGAGAGGTGAGGAGACTGTTCACGGAGACTCTCCTGGTCAGTCTCCCGACACCGGACTTCAGCATGCCCTACAACGTCATCACCTTGACTTGCACTCTCATGGCGCTGTTCTTTGGGAGCGTGTTCAACATGCTCACAAGGCGGTACGAGCCTGTAATTGTCAAATCATGAATTGTGATCACACCGGTTTGCAATAGATGTTCATTCACGATAAAGGGGGGTAGTTTGTACAAAGGGGAGTGCAGTGGTAGCGACCAGAATCGAAAAGGATATCATGGAGAATCGAGCATGTAGGCTATAGCAGCCTCGACGTTCCCCCCCTATGGAGCAACATGTTAGAGCATGTGACGCGGAAAGAGGAGATAACAACACATACTGCCGCCAATAATGCCCGAATGTTCTGATCTTTTTCCTTGAAGGAGATACATATCAGTACACGTCTGTTTCATATGGATGAAAGCGGTTATAGGATGGCAAACCTGAAATCCCATGTCCGATAGAGCGCTCTGTAACGTTGCGTTTAGGCCGGCTCATTTACAAAGCACTTTGCATCAACGACAGACTCACCAATTGCAAAGCAAAACGCTCTTCATGCGCCTGAGTATTGGCTATCGCCGTTGGTGCCGCAGGTAAGGGTTGTGCAACCTGCGTTGGCTCATGTTGTGCGAGTGGAAATCCGGAGAATCCTTGCATCATCTGAAGCTGTTGTAGCATCGTGTTCATGTCAAGACCCGGGGTTTGACCTGGCAAGGTAGACGATGCCTGAAGAGTCAAATTCATTAACTCCGCAAAAAGGGTGGGATGAGGCGGAACACGATCAATCCGACCAACTTACGTTGAACATGGCGAACGGATCCGCGCCGGCACCACCTCCAGGCAACAGGCCGGGGAACCCTCCCATCGCTCCCATCGGGTCAAACGCCCCCGCTGCCGCCCCGGGTGCCGACGAAGCCTGTCGGGCCTGGGCAGGGGGAGCAGCCCAGGGATTTGGCAATGCGTCGTTATTGACCGTTCCCTCGTCAGAAGATCGGCGTTGAGCGCCAAACATTTCAGCAAACTGTCTATTTGTTTCATCTGCAAGAACGATATATCAGCACCATCTCAAAACTTCCGTAACGTCGGAGTTTCCCTCACCGGTACTAGGATTCTCCTCTCGCATCTGATCCATCGGTCCATTCATATCGTGATACATCGATGACAAAGCATTAAAGCCTCCAGGTATATTTTCTATGTTCAGGAGCTGTCGATCTACGTTCCGCATCATTTCTTGACTCTGCGAGAGGAGCGCATCAGTCGCTAGCAAGTTGCACACAAAAGACTCCAAAAGAGTCGTACAAGAGACGGATTCCTCATGGTCTCTAGCATCTCTCGCATAAAGCGAGGATCGCTCAACGTTTGACGAAGCTGAGGATTCGACTGGCGAAAACGTATCAACAAGCCGTCCCCTGTCAAAGACTAAAAGCCCCTAATGCATACCTCTGCCAAACGAGCGATACGCGGATCGTTCTCAAGCATCGAACGCACGAAGTCGGGGTTCTCAAGCATGGATCGAACAAAGGGGTTCTCCAGAGCCCCGGCCATATCTGTAAATGAACGGTTAGACCTGTCACTCCCTGCCGCGGACGGTCTAATGAATCCATTAAGGTACCTGGAAGACCAAATGCATTCCTTGCGGGTCCAGCTGGCGGTTGTCTTGGGTTCGGGACGGTAGTGGCAGGAGAACCGGCTTCGTCGGCCGCGCGATTTGTCGCTAGCTTTGTGGCATGTACCACGGCGTTGTTCTTGAGGCCAAGGGAGTCAACCTGTGCTTCGTCGTCTTTGAAGATGCGACCGCCATACACCAGACGGAGCTGCTCTGATGCGATGGACTTGAGTTTCGTAGCCAGTTGCTGCTTGAGGTCTGCGAGCGTGGAAGTTGAGGGATCTTCGACCTGGACAACGACGTCCGCGGCACCCGACGTGCTTTCCAGTCCCGGAGTCAGACGGAAGACGATGCTCAACGGCTCAGAGGACATGATAGTCTTTGGTAGAGGGTCTCTAGTTGTTAGGGTGATACGAAGGAGTGTAATGTGCTTTGTCGCGAAGTGTTTGTTTGGAGGAAATTCCCGCCCGACGGTTATGACCGCACTTGGGCGGCTGGGCCTCTTCTTCGACGCTTCAAACGCTTTTCCCGCACTTCCCATACCTAATCGGTTCCCAAAGACCAGCTACCATACAGTTCACAACTTCTGATACAGTCTTTCATTGCTCATCCAGTATCCCTCGCATGCCTCGCAAGGGTCAGAACAGACCTCTTTTTGTACTCGATCGGCAAGGAGATCCCTCTCTCGAAGGCACTGCCGTACATGTAGTTGTCGAGGAAACCTTGGACTCCGTCGTCGGCGTAGTTTCGGAAACAACTGTCCCGCAGGAAGAGTTCATCAGTCTCTCCCCACCCACTCGCAACCAGCGGCGTAGAAGTCAAAGCTCCGCTCGACGAGGTGGGCGGGGAGGAGGAAGAGGACGGCATGGCAGGAGTTCTCATCCGAGGTCCACAGCCGATGACAAGGACGATGATGATGTCGAGATGGCATTGGCCCTCGACTACATCCAGAACGCTTCCGTGGGAGACCTTTCGATGATTTCCTCCCTCGCTACGATCGAGCCTACCGACATGTATTTGGAGGGAGACAGTGGAGACGAAGCGGGGCTGTTCGAGGATCTGATGCTAGGAGTCGATCGGTGGGTGGAAAGTGGATCGTCGGAAGACGACGATGACGACGATGATGCCCTGCAGATTTTGGACAATCTGCAGCTTGACAGCGATGAGGATGAGGAACGCGCGGAAGAACAATATCTGAAAGCGGATTTCGAAGGCGGACCGTCCGCTTGGAAGGCCGGGGCGCGCGCGGACGAGTCAGAGCGACGATTTCAGCGGACTCGAAAAGCCGAGTTTGCGCCGAAACCGATTCCGCATGATAGCGATCTTGGTAGCGACCTAGACGGCCTCTCGGCATCCGAGCTCGCTCTACCCCTCAGTCGCACGCAACTTCGAAAAGCCGCGAAACGGAATCGCAATGCCCAGCTCACCACGCGTGCCGTTGTTGCCGCAAATCGCAAGGCCGAAGGTCAAGGACTGGCGGAGAGCTTAGCGAAGGCAGGGCCGCGGATAACGCGTCAGGTGACCGAATTTCTTCACAATGTGAACGACGACATGCGTCAGCTGGCGGAACCACCGCGTCAGGGTAGAAGACAGATGAACGAGATACCGCTAGCACCCATGCCGGGCGCTGTTCGTCGTCTCGTCTGCTCTCTAGCCAAACATTACAAGATCCTTCCCAAAACTAGAGGCAAGGGCAAGGCAAAGACGGTGGTGCTGATCCGAACGCAGAGGTCCGCCACTCCCCCTGGATGGAAGTCTCTGGTCCAGCAGATTGTCACTGAATCCGGTGGCCTCTTCGAAGGCAACACCCGCGCCGCGGCGTCCTTCACCCGAGATCGAAGGGTGTTGCCGAAGAAGCCGGGCCCGCCTGATCAGTCCGCGAAGCCAAGAACTGGCGACATCGTGGGTCATGGAAGCAGCGCGATAGGGGAGTCAAACATTGGACACCGTATGCTCAAGATGATGGGTTGGCAACCTGGGCAGTCACTAGGTGCGGACGGAACCGGGATTGTAGCTCCCGTCGAGGTCCTGGTGCGTGAGAGACGGTCTGGCCTCGGCAATGTTCTTTGAGGACAAACAACGCAATGCGCTGCTGTCTGTATGGAAATCCCATGAGAGATTTTAGCGTCGATCAAGAAGGATTGCACGCCATTTACTTTTGGCAACTCTCCTCTCTCTTTCTACGCCGGAAGCTCGTCGTTCTGCTGCGGTTAAGATGTGGAGCTCAGATTTCGCGAACATCCGAGCGCGCAGAGTGTGTTTCCGTCAAGGATGCCTCTGATGCTGCATTCAAAAGGTCGCTGGACATGACTGATCGGTGGTCCATGTGGCCGAGGCAGAAGGCCGGAACAACGCGAGATGTGCGCGGAGGAGACGCGTTACGCCTGGCGCTCCGTCCGATCCGTTCGGACAATCAGTCTGCCAACTCTAATAATCTGATCGGCACATGCGTCATTGTTCTTTGGCAATGCGTGCTTCCCATTGCACTTTATTTACGAACCACACTTCCTGTAATCGAAGCATGCAGCAACCCGCAGACATCACCGTCTCTCTCGTCTCTTCAGCCGACAAGGGCCACAGTTCAAGCGGAGGAGATCCACAACCTCATGTCCAACCTCCAACCCCTCAAGTCGAAAAAGACGCATACTTTCCGTCGCGCTCGGAGCACGAGGAGTCCGTGCGTCCTTCCGATCACCAAAACGACGGGACGCTCCTCCATGCTCCTCATCACGACAACGATGACACAGAGTCACTCATGTCGGACGTATCCGATGTGTCAGACCTCGGCGGGAAGCAGGACAGCCTCACCGTCTTCCTCGAGGAGAGCGGTATTCCCGTGTCCCAAGATGTCGTCGATCCGTAAGTTAGAAAGGTTCCGCTCAAGTCGAGCAAGAACATGTGGATTTTTTAGTCCAACCTTTTGTTGACGCTCCATGCTTTTAGACATCTGAAGGGCCTGGAGTTGCAAACATCTGTCCTGTCCGTGCTCATGGAACTCATGCCCAAAGAATGGGATCACGTCGAGAATCCATCGCAGCTCAAACTGGAACGGGTGTCCGGCGCAATGACCAACTGCATCTACTTTGTCACGGGACCGCGCGATCACGACCGTCCCGGGCATCCCGCCACGCCGCCCAACAAGGTCGTCCTCAGGATCTACGGTGCCGGTGCCGGACAGTTCATCAAGCGCGATCGGGAAATGTATTGGCTGGTCAAGATGAGCGAGCACGGCGTTGCTCCGAGACTGCTGGGAGCTTTTGCCAACGGGCGATTCGAACACTTCGGTAGGATGCCTTTGGCCCATGGCAAGTTGAATTGCTCGCAGTCGACTCACCTTACCCTTAGTCGACAGCGTTACGCTCACCAAGGAAGACTTCAGGGATCCCGAAACGTCACGCAAGATCGCCGTCCAGCTGTACAAGCTGCATCAGCTGATCCACTCTGTCGAGGCGCATCACCGCCAGCACGATCTGGAGTCGACCACCTCATCCGACCTTTGGAACAAGCTTCGAAGATGGCAGAAGATGGCTCTCAAGTCCGTGACCACCCTCAAACGCACGCAGCCGGATCGGTACAAGGCCATGCGGAAGGTCGTCGACGTCAAGGTGATACCCGGCGAGATCGACGAGGTGGAGGACAACCTGCACGGCATGCACAGTCCGCTCGTGTTTGCGCACAACGACTGTCAGTACGGCAACGTCCTCCGGAAGAACCGGGACGGCGCCATCGTGGTGGTCGACTACGAGTACTCGAGCATCAACTATCGCGGCTACGACGTTGCCAACCACTTTTGCGAGTGGGCCGCCGACTACCACTGCCCCACGCCGCACAAGATGGACTTTGGCCGATACCCGACGCGGGAGGAGCAGGACGTCTTCTTCAACGCCTACATGGACGCGGCACCGAAGCACGAGAACGTTGCGACGTCGGCCGAGGACCGGCAACGCGAGCTGACCTTCATGAGGCGGGAGGCGGACAAGTTTCGCTTGGCTTCCCACCTCATCTGGGGCCTGTGGGGTCTCATGCAGGCCAGTCAGACCGACATTGACTTTGATTACGTCGGGTACGCATGCACCCGCTTTGCGGAGTACTGGCGCATCAAGAAGGATATGCTTGCGCTATAGAAAGCGATCCTTTCCATTCTTTCACGTCATTTTTTTGGGCAAGATACTTTTTGAGCTGCATACACTGTACAGTACGGGCACCGTCATGGGTCACACAGGGGGGGGCGGGAAGTGTCAAGGTTGGAAACGCAAAGGGGTTGTGTCATTCCCTCCCCGTCGTCTCCCAGTCCCTTTTACGACATTTGGGGAAGAGTGGCATTGACCAAGCAAACATACTGCAGCAGCACAACGCTTTAGCGTTTCCCTCAGGAGAAACAGGAGAAAGAAGGTATCAGGGGTGTGCTGTACTTGCGGCGCTCTGACGTGGTGTTCCGTCTTCGCGGTGGCCTCAACCTGCGCTTCACTTTTTGCTGCTAGTACCTCATCCATTCAACTGGCACCAGTCTCACTCACCCCTCATCAGCAAGCTACTCAGCAGTTTCCTTGAACGATATCTGAATAGACCCCCGGTCTCTCTCCCTCTCATCGCTCTCTTTGATCTGCATTCCGTACACCAGCTATCATGCGGTCGGGAGACCACCACGGGGCCTCAGAGTCCTCTCCGCTTCTCGGGCAACAACAGGAAGCACCTCCCTCACCTACGAATCCTCGTGCGGAAGAAGAGAACCGCACGGACGACGTTCGTCCAATAACGCCAGTCTCTGTCAAGTCCTCCATACGGTTCCCCTTCCTCCGCAAGCCCGTGACCAGGCGTCAGGCAGTCGCCGCCATCTTTATCCTCCTCCTCATCGCCACATCCATCGCCCTGCCGCTCGTGTACTTCCTCTACATCCCACACCGCCTCCACGAGGCTCTGTCCGACGGTCACGCAGACTTCCGCTCCCTCCACATCATCGCCGTGAAACCGGAAGGCGTGCAGGTCCGCGTTCAGGCGCTGTCCCGCAACGATCCCGTTCCGCCGGTGGACGTGACCCTCCAGTCGACCCTCGTCTCGGTCCTCGCAGGGGACAGACGGATCGCCGCTTTGCAGTTCCCAGGCATCTCGGTCCCTCGGGGTAGCAGCGAGGTGGAGGTCGACTTTGAGGCTCTGCTGGGACACATCGACACCAAGTTTTTCAGCAAACTGGTCAGGAAAGGTGTCACGTCCATCCCGCATCAGACACTACGCATCCTCGCCAGTCCGATGCTGAGCCTACGCGGCATCGGGTCGTGGGTAGTGCCGGTCGAGCAGTTCGCTACCGTCGATCACGGTGAGTCGAGATGGGGCGATCCCGCTTTCGAATGCAACTTCGATGCGGTATGCTCATAGGTGTCATGTTTTTTCACTCTTGCAGGCACGCTTCCACCTCTCAACGGAACGCAGTACAACGTGACGCTCGTGGATCAGTCCGCCACGCCCATCTCGTTTACCCAGTACCGTCTGTCGGCCGTCCTCGCCTTCTCCAACCCCCATCCCGTCTCCTTCGCACCTCAGTTGTTCTCCCTCTGCTTCTCCATCTACTACGAGGACCAACGGGTCATCGACGTGGCCCTTCCATCCACGACTCACCTCGTGCAGGGTCGCAACGTCAACGCCACCGTCAAGGGTCTTACCGTCGCGGGTGGTTTCACCCTTCTCATGAAGCTGGTGGGAGAGTACGCCGCCGGGAACGCCAGCGACGTGACCGTCAGCGGCTTCTCGCTGGCCTACGAGGACGACGACGTGGAGAGGCTCGATTGGCTGGAAACCATCCTCCGCGAACTGACCTTCGACGTGGAGGTCCCCGGCGCGTCCGGCGACGACGACGACGAGGACGGGGAGGGTGTCTGGATGGCGGGTCTGGTGGGTTCCGTCGTGAGGATCGCGACTCAGACCTTTGTCAAGGCTAACAGCAAGGGCGGGTTCGTGGAGAAGGTCAAAGGGATGGTCAGGAGGACGCCCTTCCGGATCTGAATCATTGTGGGAGGGAGGGGACGACGATGGTGTCCATGTGAAAGGTTTTTTTTTTGTTTGTTCCTGATTCTCCTTTTTTTGAAAGCGTATGATATATTTCACAGCGACAATGCGCGGACCGGACAGGTGCAATAGAGAGGGTGAACACGCGATGACTCTCCGTACCACACTGCCCCGGTATCGCCTACGGTTCACCCCGTCGGACCTGTTGCGATGGGCTTGGGCTGCGGCGGGGTGGCGACAGGTTCCGGGTTCAGCCAAACTCCGGCCGACACCGTACCCGTGAAAAGCGGCACCACGCCGGAATCCTGTGGCTGTTCGAATATGTAGTCCCCTTCCACGTGCGTCTGACGGGAGAAAGAGATTCCATGCATGGTGTGAAGATCCTGAAGCGAGCGGGTATCTCCGACCTGCAGCCCCCCGTCTCACCTGACCCTCCAGGAACGTCTGTAGAGGTATCGTCACCGATCCCGCCGTGAACGTCTCGACAGGACCTAAAGTCCATTGGGCTGCACATCGTCAGAAGAAAAGACGATGGTTTAGCGGCCATTCGACTCCGAACCCCACGCTCATCGAGAGACGGGTCTCACCCGTGTCTTCCGAGTTCTTTCCCGATAGATGGGACTTGCTGGCGGCGCTCTGCAACTTGGACTTGCTGGCCGGGGGCTTGCTGGAAGACGTGCTGATGGAAGGGCGTCGTCCGGATCCCGGTCGAGACGACTCGGAGGGTGCGGGAGGTGGTGGCGCGACAGCTACGTGGGACTGTCGGGTCTGGAGGAGCGTCAGAGTCATTCCATCTGAGTTGGATGCAAAGCAAAGAAAGAAAAGGAAAACAGTTTCGAAACAGATTTCAGCATGAGCAGATAGAATCAAAGTTCCTTCGAACACGGGGGGTCAAGCTACTTCGTCTTTACCCTTGAGAGCGTCAGCGAGGGTCCACTCGACCTGCTTCGTGACGGACGTCTCGAACCCGACCTCGAACCTTCTGACCGCGTCCACGTCCACCACCTCCTCCACCTTGTCCTTCTTCTTCTTCTTGCCCGCAGCTCCCCCCGTCGCGGTCCTGTCGTCCGCTTCGCCCGGTGCCGGCGGGAGCACGGCCGAGACGGACGGCGTGGTCGTCTCGTGATACGGTGTCCTTCCCAGCCGGATCTGGATCTGGTAGGCGTGGACGTCGGCCGGTTGGGACGGATCGATCGGCGGCGTCGTCGTCGTCGCGACGCGGGGAACGGGAAGTGGTGGGTTGATGAGGGATGTCACTCGGATGCGGAGCGTGGTGGTGGTTGGGATCGAGGTGGATTTGGAAGCGTCGGTGCGTGCGTTGGCGGTGGTCTCGACAGGCACGTCGTCCAAGGTGGTGAGGGATGCAAGTCGGGACTGGATGTGACGACGGTAGTTTGGGAGGAGGAAGATTGGGTTTCCCTACTTGACAGATGCATGAGCTTTTCATGCCGGGGCGCAACGAGGAGACGTCGAGACGGCGTGACAAGCATACCATGAGCACCAAACTTTTCAGCTTTGCCCAGCGCGAGATGACGCGGATCGTCTCTTCCAGGTCGTGCAGGCGGTTCCAGCTGACGTCCAGAGAGAGCAGGTCGGGTGCCGTCACTGCCGTGGTGCATGATGCCAACGACTCGATGCGGTTGTGAGTCAGACCGAGATGAACCAGTCGAGTGAGGTGGGGGATGACAGGCAGGTTCGGAAGGCTGTCGAGACGTTTCAGCATGTATGCCACGTCGATCGATTCCCCAAGCTTCACATCCACGGAAGGCCACCCACCCGTTGGCGTTGCAACTCAACACTCGCACGGAAGCCGGTATCCCGGTACATTCCTCGACTCCCAGACGGTTGCCCGTCAAGCTCAAGGTCTCCAAGCACCTGAAATCCTTGAAGCCTGGGTCCACGGTGGTGATCCCTCTGTCGTGCAGCAGCAGCGTCCTGAAGTGGCTGGCGAGCTTGGTCCTGGTCCGATCCTCCTTGGCCATCGTCTTGACCGTCCCGGCCTCGGGACTCCAGTCGAGGGACTCGGAAGCCCAGACGTCGACGTGGGCGTCCTCTGCGTAATCTCCCGACAGGAGCTCCTCGTCGGTTCCGACGGGAGGCAGGACGACGTGCCAGCGGGTCTCGGCGCGACGGGTGGGTGCACGGATGGGATCGGCATGGAGGTGAGGGATCGGGAGCGTCGTCCTGGGCCGGTGTGGGTCGTGGGGTCGACGGCGGTGATTGTGCGAGACGGTGTCGGACTGCTCGTCCTCGTCGCTGGAAGAGGCCGCGTGATGATCGTGACGACGGATGCCTGACTTTTCTGATCTTCGAGGCCGGATGCCTGTCGTCGTGTCGAGGAGGTCGAAGAAGCTCCGCGTTGCCGTCACGTCGTGAGCTGGAGACGGTGCAGCCGTTGCTGCCATGATGAGTGAGCAGCCTTTCGTCACGGTGTCCTTCCTTCTTCTGCACGCGTCTGTTCTCGGAAAGCAAGCACGGCGGCACGTGCTGCCGAAAGGCCCATAGCGCACGCCCTCCTTCCTGTTCCAGCCTCCTGTTCCTTCCTGCCTGCCTGCCGCCGTGTTTCACAGAACCACAGCGCCGGTGTCTTTCCCCCAATACACAATACACAATAATACCGTGCGAGAGAGCGAGCGGCGAGGTGAAAAGCCACGACACAGTTGCCAATTTGCCACCTGTCCTCCTGCAGCATCGCACGCGCATCGGCCACGCTCGATATCGTTCTCCCTCCAGGCCAAGTCTTGCGCAAAGTTGTTGGTCGCTCTCCATATGTCGCTCGCCGAGAAGCTCAAGGGGCTCGAAGCCGCCCTCGGAAACCCAAAGGTAAAAGTTCGCCGATACCGCCCCACCCCAGTCCCTGGCCGCGCGAATGCTGACCCTTCTCCCGTGCAGAACTCCGGACCTCTGCTTTCGCGAATACTATCCGGGGCGTTGCGGATTCTCTTCGTGGTGGCGATAGGCACAACTCTTCTCCTCGCCATATCCTACATCGTCCCCGAATCCCCACTGAAGGTCGCTCGTCACCCCGACCCAACACCCTTTGTGCGAGCGGGGCAGACGGATGCGCTCGCGGTCGCCCCCGGCGGTGGGAACGGCGTTGCCCTGAACGCGAGCAAGGTCGCGATGCTCGTCGAACCACGCGTGAGCGCAAGCTTCGTGCCCATCCTCCTCCACTACATCGCCACGGTTCCTCCAGATTGGCCCTTCCACATCTTCACGTCGCCCACCGCAGACGCCCATCTCCGCGCGGCCCGCTCGCTCCGACCTTACTTTGCGTCCGGTCGACTGCGAACGACCATGCTGCCCGCCAACGTGATACTGAAGGATTGGGAGACGATAAGCAAGTTCCTCGGATCCCACTGGATATGGAACCAGATCGAGGCGGAGCACGTCTTTTTCTTCCAGCTCGACTCCATGATCTGCTCCAACTCGGACCAGACCATCGACGACTACCTCCACTACGACTACATCGGCGCACCATGGCCCCACCTGCCGGACGACATCGGTGGGAACGGAGGGTTCAGCATGCGGAAGCGTTCCAAGCTTTTGCAATGCCTCGACAAGCACACCTGGCAGGACGGCGACTGGCCGGAAGACGTCATGTTCTCCCGCTGTCTGCGGAACCTACCCGGTGCCGTGATGCCCACCTACAACCAGAGCATGGAGTTCGCCATCGAAGGACAGGACTCCAAACGGTATATCGGGATACATAAACCCTGGAACGGTGAGCGAATACCTCTTCCTCTCTTTTTTTTGCTTTCAAGCTAATCACGCTGTCTGCATCGTAGGTGTACGCGTCGCCGATCACTACGATCAGTGTCCTGAAGCTGCCATGTTGTTCCTGCCATAGTTTAGTTTAGCGTGGTCTCATCAGCATTCGGCGTACGATCCTTCTTTATTTATTTCATTCTGCATGCGGGCCATGGGCGTAGCTATATAGATGTGTCAACACCTGGAAACCTGGAAACCCTGGGGACATCAACCCACAGTTTTTTGAGCGGCTCCTGAGATCCACTCTTACGGTTTGCGGTTCCGCCTGTGCATTTTACGAAGGGTCTCCGAAAATCGACGATGGTAAAGAGGGCTGGGGAAAACGGCATCACATCAAGCCGCTTCATTGCATAACCGGGGGGTACGGCCATGTCCATCGCTTCAGATGTAATGAAGAATCAAGGAATTCTGGTGCTGAGCAGCGCTTTGAGAAAGATTTCGATATTTTCTGTCAAAAAGGAAAGGAAGAAGCGACCACCTAGACCCCTGCGAACGTGCTTTCATACTCTTCGGAAGGGATGAAGCTGAGATACTCGGCTCTCGATGAAGAATCGGTTGCCGTCACGGCGCAAACGATCCGTGCACGGAAAAGCCCTTTCAGTGCCCGTCGCCCCCCTGGGTTTCGATAGCGTTGGCTGCTTCCGCGACGGCCGCAGTGAACCTTTCGACTCCTGCCGCAAGGTCCGCGGTGGGGAGTCGTGGCATGCCGGATCGACGATACCTTTCGAGTTCAGCGAGGATGGCGTCCTGCTCCGTGTGGGCGTCGCGGAGGGCGGTCATGAGAGCCGTGTTTCGGCGTGAGAGCGTGGAGATCTCGTCCGAGAGACTGGCGTTGAGGGAGAAACTGTCCTGCAAGGAAGCCTCGGCGAGCAGAAGGTTGTCCCGTGTGAGCTTGAGTTGCAGGGCCAGGGACTGAGCGACCGTGAGGTGCTTTCGGTGCGGTGCGAAGGTGACGCTGTGCGGTGAGGCCCAGGCTCCCGAGAAACCCGGCTTGGCCGGTTTGGCGATGGTCTTCGTAGGCATCGGAGAGGGGATTGCAATCGTATCTACTGGCTCGTGCGACTGGTTCGTGATAACAGTCTTTTCTGGGGTGACTGGACCTTCTGCAGCAGCAGCAGCAGCAGCGGGCTCGTGGCCTATCGTCACGAGGCTGATCGGGACGGCTGCCGGAATGATCGTGACTTCCTGGCCTTCATCCTTGGGCACCTCCAAGTCGATGACTTTGATGATACCAGTCACATGCGCGGAATTGAACAGATTGCGCACCCGTTTTGTTTCGCGCTCCATGAACGCCCGTGCTTCGCGCTCCTTCTGTTTGGCAGGTTCTTCGGCGGCGAACGTGCCGAACTTCCTCTTGATCATGATCTCCCGGGCGGTAAGACGTCTGGTCCCGCAGACCGTCATCTCGATCACGTTCCCTTCCTCGTCGTAGAGGACGGGTGGAGGTTCCCGCACCTGACTGACGGCGGGAGGGAGGACGACAGGTTTCGGTGGGACAGGTTTGATGGACAGGTCGCGAGTGTTGCGAAACTTTTGACCACGGCGAGACTTCTTCTTCATCCGGGGAGCTGAGCCCTGGATCGGGATGTTCGAGCGCGGCATACGGGCCGACGTCTCTGACGAGGTAGAAGGGGCCCTTGCTTTGGAAACTTCTGGGTTCGGCGTTGACAGACTTCTGACGGCTGTGCTCGTTGCTTGAGGGTACGCCTTTGAGCCAGTGTTTCCCTCAGGGGCAACGGGAGGCACGCCATCTGACATGGTGGTAACAAGTGTGATAACGAAGGGTTTCTACTCGTACAGCGTTGCAGGTTTTCCCAGGGGACGATGCGACGATACCTGCTGTCGTGCAATGAAAAGTTGTCCGAATGGCGACTCATACTTGGACTGCTTGCACCCTTGCACAAGCCCCTGGGGCCAAGGTAGATGACCCTTACAATCTATAGTTCCCGAGTGGTCTACGCAGAGGTCTAATATCGTATGAAGATTGCTAAAATGAAAGATGCTACAGATTGCTCCCTCCCCCCTCCTTCCTCCCTTGTCACGTCTACTGGAGCGATTCGACGTATGCGACGGCCGCCTGCTTGACGTTATCTATTGTCTCGGGTGTTCCGAACCTCTTCTCGAAGTCGAGGAATTTCTTGAAGAAGAACTTCATCTTCTTTGACGAGAACTTGTTTGCGATCACGCGCTCGAACAGGCGTCTAAGGGGAAGGAAGTCAGGAGTGCGTGAGTTAGGTGGAGGCTGGCAAGCGTCGCGGCTTTCACGTTCTCTTACCTTGTGATGGCGACATCGCCGTTTCGGGTCTCCATGTCGAGGTACACGGACCACAAATCGATCCGTTTCGGGTAGTTGCTCATGATGCCCTCAAAGATGGTGCGTCCTCGTTCCGGCTCGCCGTACTTGAACTCCATCTGCGCAAACTTGCAGATCGTCTTGACGTCTTCGGGAATGGGACAGCATGTGTCAGTACAACAGAGGGACGAAGCGAAAGAAAGGACAAAGACTCACGTTTTCGCTTAGCGAGGCTTTGCAAACTCCTCTGAAGCGTCTTCCTCGCTTCCTCCACCTTTCCTCTCCTCAGTTGGAAAAGTCCGAGTCCCGTCCAGACCTTGCTGCTCTTGTTGAACTTCTTCGTCGCGACCGTCCAGAGTCGTTCCGCCTCGTCCCACTTCTCGGTCCTCTCGTAGATCCTTATGAGCTGCAGGTACACCTTCTCCGGCTCGTTCATGGCGATGGCCCGTTCGAAGACCTTTGTCAGGGTCTCGTGAGTTCCGTATCCGTTCTCGAGGTTCATGAGTGCGACCCAGACGTTCATCTTCTCCTGTTCCTCTCGGAAACCGATGGACTTCAGCGCTCGTTCCGCCACGGCACGAGCCTTGTCGACCTCAGCCATCTGGAGCTGGAACGCCATGAACTTGATCCACAGGAAGGAGCTGTTGGGCGATCCAAGAAGGAGACGTTCAAAATCTTCGGCGACTTCTGGAGGGGCTTCGCCGTCGAGAAGTGACATCTCCTTCTGCGCTATCCGTTCCTCCTCGTCCTGCTTGGCACGTAGTTTTGCTCGTCGTGACTTCTTCTTGAGCGAGTTCGCCTCCCCTTGTGTGTCGGAGTCATCGTCCTCCGAGGCGCCAGCGACGACATCATCCTCTGCTGCGCCGGTCCAGTCGAAAGCAGCGACCTCAAGGCCTTGGGCGACATCATCTGCGTCACTGGCGACCTCGTCGGAATCGTCGCCGAGTTGGAACATGTTCTGGGCGAGCTCCTCATCGTCGGAATCGTCACTTGCATCTTCATCCTCGCTTTCTCCTTCCGCGCCAGGCAGGACATCCACTTCCATGCTGTCCTCGTCCTCCTGTTCCTCCTCATCATCGTCATCCTCGCTGGCGACGCCGTCGATGTCCATTCCCACGACACCCTCGGTCTCGACCACCTTATCGACGTCCATGACGTCCTCATCCTCTTGCTCCTCATCGGCCTGTAGGTCCTTCTCGTCAAAGTACGAGGCTTTGAGACCCAACGACAGTTTCTTCGTGTCGGTGTTGACCTTAAGAACGACTGCGATGACCGCATCCCCGACCGAGTAGAGCTTTTCGATCATGTTGACGGCAGCATCGCTGAGCTCCGACTTGTGACAGAGACCAGTTATTCCTGGGCTGTTCGCAAGTTGCACAAAGACTCCATACTCTTTGATGCTCTTGACGGTCCCCTTGACCTTCTGTCCCACCTTCAGAGACTTCCACGAGACCTGGGAGGCGCTGAGGGAAGCGGGATCGACGACGCTCTGCTTGAGGGACATCTCGACTCGTGACTGGGAGTAATCCACGCTGACGATCCGGCCTTGGACGAGCTGACCGGGCTTGTAAGCGTCTGCCCACTCCTTGATGAAGGCGTCGGAGAGTTCGGCGATCTTGACTCGCGCCGACAGGGTTCCGTTCAGGGCGACGAAGCAGCCAGCAAGGGACACGTGACGGATGTAGCCGCTGACGACCGAGTCGGAGGCAACATCCTCGACCGTCTTGATCTCGGGGTTGACGACATCTTCATGGTCCTTGGGTGTGACGCGGGAGGGTCGGAGGGAAAGATCCAGTTGGCCCTTGCTGGAGTCCACATGGATCACGCAGCACTGAACGACTGTTCCGATGCGGAACTCTGCGGTCGGATCCTTGTTGTAGTTGTCGCTGATGTCGGTTAGGTGAACCCTTCCGTGAAGCGAGGGCGAGACCTGAATCGACAACCCCTTTGCGCTCTCAACCTTCTTGACGCGGCCAGTGATGATCTGGCCAACCTTGATGGAGTCCAAAGAGAGAGTCTTGGCTTCGTCCTCCGTCCCTGGGACGCGGAACGACAGATCCAAGATCCTCTTCTCGGGGTTGACGCGAGAAACATAGCATTGTACGGCGCTTCCGACGGGGAAGTGCCTGTGAGGTTTCCTGATGGCTGCGGGATCAGGGCAATCGAGGAGATGGGCACGACCCAAGAGGTTGGGAGCAATGTGGAGCCAGACGGCGTCGTCGTCGACGCTCTGCACAAAGCCGAGGAATGCGGTTCCTCGCTGCAGAGTTTCCAGGGTGGGAAGTTCCTGAAGGACCTCCGAGACGGTGAAGTCAGGGAGAGCCAGCTCGGAGGGGTTGATGGTGAGCTCGACGACGGTTTGCGAGGCGTTCTTGCGATGGCTGAAGGGGAGTGAGTGATGGTTCTTCGCGTCGTGGAAGCCGATGACCTTGCACTCGATCGTTTCACCGACAGCGTAAGTAGCCAGCGGGTGTCGCTTGTCCTTGATATCTTCGAGATTCTGAGCGATCTGAGTGATGTGAACGCGGCCCTTGAGGTTGGAACCGAGGGACATGTTGAGCTGGTTCTCCTTGACTGCGATGATAGTGGCCTTGATACGGGCACCGAGGGTCAATTCCTCGATGCTGCGGAAGTTGGGGTCGACCGCACCCTTGATAGTGCGCTTTCCATCCAGAACATCCTGAGGCTGATCGTTGTCGAACAACGGAACAACAAGCATCCTCTGTCGGGTAAATCCTTCAAATCCCTTAGATGACTCAAGGAACGGCACCGAAGTGACCTTGACCTTGAGCTCCTGTCCGACTCGGAACTTGGTGAACGGTGCTCCGGTAGCGTTAAGGTTCTTTGCAGATGCGTAAGCAACCGCACCGTGCAGGCCAGCGATTGTGAGGATCCCGTAATCTTCCTTCACAACCTGGACAACGGCGGTGATGGGCGCGGCTTTGTCGAGATGTCGCTTGGCCTGTTTTACGATCTCGGGGTTCGTGTTGCACATCGAATTGGAGAGACTGGACTCTGGGATCACGATGAGGTCGACGATCTTCCTCTCGGCGCTCACGTCCATAATCTTTCCCTTGACAACCTCGCCGATCTTGAGAGCAGCATCGCCCGTTGGCGCATTGGTGATGAGACCAGAAACACCGTCTTCGAGGTCGACGATGACTCCGTAGGGCATAGCCTTCTTAACGGTTCCGCTAACGATGTCCCCAATCTTGAGAGAACCAGCCCAAGCGCTGACAGCCTTAACTTTGTCCTGAGAAGGTGCAACAAAGTTGGCGAGGTCCTGCTCCTGGAACAGAGATCGCAGAAGGTCCGTTTCGTAAACGATAGCGTCAGAATTCTTCACGCAAAGGGAGTGCTTGAGTGACACCTCCACCCTCCGACTCTCGGCATCGACGTTTGTGATGACAGCGACGACCGTCTGACCGCTCTGCAGGACATCCGAAGCTTGGGCAACGTATCGATCCGACAGGTTGCGAAGCTTGGCCATTCCGACCATCGAACCAGGGAAGCCAACAAAGGCACCTTTATCCGTAACGTTCAAGATGTATCCAGGCACAACAAGATCTTCTTTGAGGTCCTCGAACTTCAATGCCGTCTTTCGTCGTTTGAGATCCTGGACGAGGAGACCCTTCATGGTGACACGAAGATGTCCCTTGGTTTCGTCTTTTCCGATGATAGCCAGCTCTTTCAACACAGTGCCTTCCCGGAGGCTCTTGAATAGCCTGTCGACAGTGGTGATGTGATCCGTGAGATGCGCCTTGGCCAGGTAACCCCTAAGCATGGAAGGTCTGAACTCGACCAGTACACCTTCCCCAAGGATGCCAACGACAACACCCGCCAGAACCTGACCGATCGACACGGCGTCAAGGTTGGCGGTTGCGGCGCTACGTTTGCCGAGGAGCCGGAAGCTGGCCCGCATCTTCTCTTCTTCGGGTTCGGTGCTCAGGACTCTGCACTTGACAGTCTGACCAACGGTGAAGTGATCCGAGGCCTTCTTGATATACTTATCGCTGAGCTCAGCCAGAGGCACGAGGGCTCGGACATTGTTGTAAAAAGTGACGAGGCAGCCAAAGTCCTTGACACCGGTGATGACACCGTGGCCGAGGTCGCCCTCCTTCGCATCGGCGTAGGATGAGATCTGAGGGAGTGTCGAATTCATCAGGGATTTCTTGTGGGTGAGGATGACGCGCTTGTTGCGAACGTCGACGGAAAGGACCTGGCATTTGATGGCGGCACCCTCCTTAAACATTTTCTCGGGTTGAGACAATGCGACGTCGGCAAAATGAATCTTTGGGCAGAATCCGTTGATAAACCCAGAGATGGAGATGATGACGCCGGCAGGAGTGAGCTTTGCAACAGTGCCTTTAACCAGCATTCCCACCTTGATCTCGTTATGACGGACGAAGGGCTGCTCGATTACCGACTTCTGGAAGGTAACCTGCAGAAGGCCGCCACAGTGGTCAAATCCGAGGACGCGACCGCGGTGCTTGCTCCCGATCTTGAACTTGGTTTCCACCTTCTCGACCTTTTTGTCGGCAAGACGGGAGACATGGACGAACGCGAGACCAGCTTCCGGTGCCTGAACGAGCACACCGAGTTTCGCATCAATACGAACAACGGTGAACTCGTCGATCACGGTTCCGATGTCCACTACGTCGAGAGATGGGAACTTGTGAGGTGCCCATTGGAGCAAAGAAGCTGTAAGGGTAAGCCCGATCTTCTTCCGGATTGGATCGACGAAAAGAATCCGAGCCTTCATCTTCTGGCCGACCTTGAAGGTCGCGGCGAGGTCCGTGTCGGGGTCACTGATGGTGACACCAACGTGGAACAGATTCGCTGTTCCTTCCAAGATTCCCAAAAAGCTGAGCAGGATTCCGTTCTCCAGCACCTGCTTGACCTTTGCGTTTACCAGCGCGCCTGCTTTAAGCGCATCGAAACCAATAGCGTGGGCCGTCGGAACGACCGCCTTCGTGATCGTCTCGGGGCTGAGTGTAACGGACACAATCCGCTTCGCATCATCCGCTTTCAAGACGCTCGCGTAGACGACTTGACCAACCTTCAGCGGTCGGTTGCCATTGCCGGCGATGTACGCGGCAGCGTTCTTCTTGAGAAGAAAGCCGGAGACTCCACTGATACCGAAAGAGAGGACGTAACCGTGGTCCTCCTCGCTGGACACGGATGCAGCGACCATGAGTCCTTCTGTGAGCTCTCCCGTGGTCAAGTTCGCATTGACCGTCTCGGGCTTGAGCGAAAGGACTACGCGCTTCCGCGCCGGCTTGCTGGAGCCCTCCTCCACGGTGTCGTGCTCCAACGCAGTGATGACGCAAGAGACGATCTGCCCGACTGCAAACAAGTCACGCAACTCTGGAATGCCCGCATCCTCGTTGCCCTCGTCATCCTCGTCCGAGTCGTCTTCAGCAGCCTTCTCCACCGCCTTCGTAACATACTCTGAGATCTCTGCGATCGAGACGTATCCCGTGAGCTGGTCGGGGAGGGAGATGGCAATGTCGAGGTCGTTGATCTCCTTGACACAACCGATCATGGTCATGCCGATGTTGAGACGTTTGAAAGAGAGCGCTTCTGCATAGCTGGTGGTTTCCTCCGTGCGAGCCTTTTTTGAGCTCTCTCCCGCAGCCGTATCCTCTGTCCGTCGCTTCTTGACCCGTTTTGGCTTTTCTTCTACGACATCGGTTTGCTAAGGAAAACACGCAGTCCACAAGAAGTAAGTACTATGAATGCGCACATAGTACATTTAGCTTTGTGAAGATACCTCGAACAGAACATCCTGCTTTGCCTGGTCCGAGACTTCTCGGTACTCGAGGGGTGTGAGGGCGGAAGCTCCTCCTCGGGGGAAGGACTCCTCGGCAAGAGGCTTGGACAATGCCTTCCCTGGCGCAGCTTCGGGTGTTGCTAGCGTTGGCGCGACGACCGCTGCGGCCTTGTGCGCTTTATGCTTCTTCTCGGCCGGTACAGAGGAGGCGGGCGACATGGCGAGTCGTGTCGGCAAGCCTACGGCGGTGCGGTTGAGGGTGTTTTTCGCCGCGTCGTGAGTGGGAGTCGATGATATGTTTTTTCTCTATGGCACCCTGTGATCCTCAAGTATCGCGCTCCTTGGCTAATGGGTGAAGTCGAATGCCAAACGAGTACCGTACTGTACTTCGGCAAAACGAAAAAGAAAAATAAAATGCGGGGAGGAGGAAAACGACCTTGCGCGCGCAGCTGTCGATCAGACATCCTCCCCCAGTCCCCCAGTCATCCCGTCCGTCCGCTCCCGTCCCTCCCTCGTGTCCGAGCAACGCTTCCCGACCGTCCGTCTCTTCGCAATGTAGAGCCAAGACAACTCCGTCCAAAGCTATGGCAGAAGTCATCCCAAACAACTCGTCTCCGCGGTCATTGTCTGCCCGCAAACCCAGGATCCTCATCGCAGCAACAGGCAGCGTCGCTAGCATAAAGATTCCTATCCTCGTTCAGCGTCTCAACGAAGCTTACAACGTATGCCGTGCTCCGCAACTGCTTGGCCCCCTTTGCTCTCGTTCCGACCTAAAACCCATGCCCCTCGGACCATCAGAATGCATGCGAGCTGAAGATTGTCGCAACGGATCACTCCCTTCACTTCTTCGATAGGGACGACGTAGGAGGCGTCCAGGTCCTCACCGACGTCGACGAATGGAGCACTTGGAGCAAAATGTCAGATCCTGTGCTTCACATCGAGGTAGGGACGAAATGGCTTCTTCCCCTCTGATCCGAAAATGCCCTCTGACTTCTCTTAGCTGCGGAACTGGGCCGACCTCCTCGTCATCGCCCCTCTGGACGCCAACACGCTCGCCAAGCTCGCGTCGGGACTGGCCGACAACCTGCTCACCTGCATCCTCCGCGCCTGGGACGTGACCATCAAGCAGGTCGTCCTCTGTCCAGCCATGAACACTAACATGTGGACCCATCCCTTCACGAGGAAGCATCTGGCCGTGTGCGGGGAGCTGGGTTACATGGTCGTGGAACCCATCGTCAAGACGTTGGCCTGCGGCGACACGGGCGTGGGCGCCATGGCCGACGTCGCTGTCATCGCGAGCACCGTCTTCGAGATGCTGCACAGCGTAGACGAGCCACCCCCGCATTCAAAGACAATCGACGGAGAGTGAAGTGAACAGACTCCAGATGTGCGGCGATGATC
>JADGJA010000739.1:0-11495 GCA_027596035.1 Thoreauomyces humboldtii | reverse complement strand
CAAAACCCCTCCCCGTCAAAAACCTTCCCCCCCCAATTTCCACAAATCCATAATCCTGCTGCTGGACGCTCCTGAGAAGCACCCTTGGTACAAACTTCTTGCCCGTGCATATATCATCTTGCCACACACCCAAAACGCAAACTCAACGGATCAACGGAATGGCATCACGAATGAAGCGAGTGCGCTCCGACGACGCGGACGCGGCTCCCCGGAAGCGCGCCGAAATTGTCTCGGTCGATCTCGGAGGCGGCTCTGGAGGCGACGAGTCGGACGGTGGCAACGACTTCGACCTCTCGGACGAGTCTGACCCAGAGATCGTTCAACTCGCCAACATGGGGCGAAAGGAGCTCCTCATGAGAGCTCAGGCTCACGACGAGGTGGACGCAGAGGAGGAGGACGAGGAGGATGAGGATGACGACGAGGATTTGGAGAGCGGGGATCTGGACGCCGAAGTCGCGGAAGGCGAGAGCGAGGATGAGGACCAGGAAGGGGACGAGGATGCTGCGAGCACTGCACCTGTCAAGGCCGTGTTCCGGAAAAACAAGCAGCGGGTGCTGCTTCTGTCTTCCCGAGGCATCACACACAGGCATCGTCACATGCTGACGGATCTGCAAAACCTGATGCCGCACTCCAAGAAAGGTGCGTCCTTGGAGGGAAATCCATATTGGATCAAGGTGTTTGCTAACTCTGGATCTTTACAGACTCGAAGCTTGACAACAAGCACAAACTGCACGTCTTGAATGAGCTTGCCGAGCTTAGCAACTGCAACAACTGCATCTACTTTGAGATCCGAAAACATACCGACTGCTACCTGTGGATGTCGAAGACACCCAACGGCCCAAGCGTCAAGTTCCACGTCCAGAACGGTGCGAATTCTTTCGTTCACCGGCCGAATGCTTCCAGGCGACTTACCCTTCTTTCTTAGTCCATACCATGGACGAACTGCGGATGACAGGAAACTGCTTGAAGGGATCCCGGCCCATTCTGTCTTTCGACAATAACTTTGATATGCAGCCCCACTACCAGCTCCTCAAGGAGATGTTCACGCAAACCTTCGGCAGCCCACGGACCTCCAGGAAACTCAAGCCTTTCGTCGATCACGTTCTGAGCTTTTCCATCGCGGACAACAAGATCTGGTTCCGCAACTACCAGGTAAGCAGTGACGTTTGCATTCGCTTTTCGCTCCGTAGCGCAAACGCTGACATCTCCTCTGCAGATCATCGAAAAGCCAGTCGAAAAGTCAAAAGAGACCGAGATCTCCTTGATTGAAATCGGTCCCCGGTTTGTCCTTAACATCATGCGGATCTTTGACGGCAGCTTTGGCGGGTCCACGCTGTTTGAGAACAAGGACTTTGTCGGACCCAACCAGGTTCGTCGGGACAAGCGCACAGAAATGTCGGACGAGTACAAGCGTCGCGTCGAGCAGACTCGCAAGAAGGATGAGAAGATGCGCGACAACAAGCTCCCAGAAGATCCCCTGGCTGACGTTTTCCGATGATTGCTATTCCATACCGTTTTCTTTTTTTGCACGTTATTTAATCTCACACTCCATTGTTGCGTCGGTATCGCGGAAGTGCTTCGGTTGAAAGGACGCATGCTATATTAGATAGAGTATGTCTCTACAGGCTGGGCTGGCCCGAAATATAGAACCACTTGTCGATGGAGGCATCGATAGGAGCGGCAGGCTTAGGGGATGCGGCGGGGAGAGCAGTGTAGGCAGCATCAGAAGTGCCAACCTTGTAGGGGCTCTTCTCGACATTGGTGTTAACACTAAAAGGCAAACAAGAAGTCAACTTTCGGTGGCGTCTGATCACCCCAACCAATTATGTACTCACACTTGCAGGTCGTATCCGTTTCCAGAGGAAGGGATCTCCTTGAGGATAAGACGGCTCCAGGCGTCGTTACACTCTCCGATGACGTCGTTAGCGTACTTTCGGTTCTTTGCTTCGCCAGAGAATGCGAAGTTGTTCTCGGGCTTGCCGTCGGGGATCTTGTAGATGCGGAACCACTCGTTGCTCGCGCGCAGGAGACCGGGAAGATGCTTCTCGACGTCCTCAATGTCGTTCAGCTTGCTGGCGAGCGGGTCGTTGACGTCAATGGCAATGATCTTCCAGTCAGTCTCTCCTTCGTCGAGGAGGGCCATGGTGCCGAGGACCTTGACCTGCTTGACCTGACCGACGTAACCGATCGTCTCTCCAATCTCGCAGACGTCAAGCGGGTCGTTGTCGCCCTTTGCCTTGGTGTCCGGGTGGGTGTGGTTGGGGTCCTCCCAGGTTTGGGGGAATGCCCCGTAGTTCCAGATGTAGCCGTGGTGGGGGAAACAGTTTCGGACAAAACGAAGCTTGCCCTTCTTAATGTCCTGCTTGATGGGGTTGAAGGGCTCATCCTTGGAGATTTCAAGCTTGGCGTTGCTCCAGCGGGGGACCTCGACGATCATGTTGAGAATCGTCTTCTCCTCGTTGGCGTAGAGGGGAATGTCGTGGAAGGGAGACACGACCTTCCCGGCTTTATCCTCTGAAAACCCGAATCAGCCAATCTGTACTTTGATGATGCATGCATGTGATGCATGAAATAACATCCTCGATAGGATCTCACCGACGAAGACACGGTACTCCAGAGTGTTGGCGGCTCCCACCGCGCGGGTCTTGTATTCAGTCATGGCTGGCGAGAAAGAGTGAATGGGCCTGTAGGAGGATGCGATCGACTGCGATAGATGAAGCCTGAGAGCTGATGTTCTGCGGACTGCAGCTCTGAGTGTGGCTGGAGACGACAGTTTGAAGTATGCCACGGAACCTTTGGCTAATGTGCTGATCTTCACTTCGAAGGAGAACGAAGAGGGAAGACGTCGATTGCAGCCACTCCGGGTCGCTCGCCATTCCGCAACCTTCCGCAACGTCTGCCGGTACTTCGGCAGCACGAGGAAAACGACTGTCGTATGCCTGTTGTGCACCAGCACCACAATATGTAAAGGACCAATCACCAAGATGGTAAGGCCTTGTAGCTTGCTGGTCCATACCCTGCACCTTCACTTACAAGGCGTGAAAGCAGCACACTAGCAGGTGGACGTATCTCGCAAGGAAATCCAATGACCACTAGCGCTATCGTGACCGTGTTCCACTCGGACCAACTGCTCGATCTCAGGACAAAGCAAATACCCAGTTATCTCATCGGATGGTCGACGAGGACAGAAGCATCAGGTTTCTCCATCTGTGTCGCGGGTGCAATCCCTCTTCATCGTGCCGATGTGTTAAAGAAATTGGTGGGACTGCACCGGCTTTCAATCGTGGGAACATGCAACTGTGCTGAGCCAGATGAAGTTGCAGTGCGTGGTAAGGCTTCCCAAAGGATTTTGAGGAAAATGGTGGCTCGATACTGATCGATGCAGAAAACCTCCTTCTTAGAAAAAGAAAAGGGTGTTCTGGTGTTCACGTCCATCCGGGAAGGCAAGCTTTGGCCAAGGTGCGACCGACGTCTTCCGTTACAGAAGAACTGCTCCTAACACCTTGCATCAGTTCTTCTCTCGCCCGTTCCAGCTCGCATCCAGACTCTTCCTTTCATATCATCACCTTTTCGTGTCCAAATTCTAGTTCCTTGCAGTACTTCTCGTTGGAGCCGCTCCTGTTTGATATCTCAACTGCCGGCGACGTGAAACCGGCGACTAAGGAGGACCATCATCGATGGGAACGGACTGGATTTTCAGCTGCGGGACTGGACGAACAGGTGGTCGTTTGGAACGATGTTCTCGAAAAGGTAAAGTAGGGCATGGGGAATGAACCGATCGTGTAAAGCAAAAACTCATGCCAAATGCCTAGATAAACTCTTGTAACGATATCTCTCGCACCCTTCGCTCCGTTCTCGGCGAACAAGCATCCTTTACTCCTGGCCATTTTGTCCTAGCGGTTTCGATCTTGTCACGCTACCTGGGGACCGCCTCCCGCTTCCTGTCAGGGCCTATCTACGCTATTCTGATCATTTTACGCTCTGCTGCCATGCTTGTCGTATGGGTCATGAATGCCAGATTTCCTGGCTGGCTTTTTCAAGGGACTTCGTTGAAGGATATCTCGGCAACCGGTAGGAATCACAACTTCCGCATTCACAAAGACCTTCAATGGCCGAACCCGGTATCCCCTCATGCGCGTATCTTATCATAGCTCAACAGATTGATATCAGACTCCAACAGGCGTGCTTCTGGCCTCAGCAGTACATACTGTGGCGCGCAAGCCGTCACAGATTGTCCGCGCTTGCTTTAGCCCGTTACATTGGGTTAGTATCTGTACAACATCACTGTAAATCCGTCTGACTGGAACACTTATCTGTTACTGCATCCTTCAGTTTTTACAACACAGTGTGGCTGGTGGCAAACGATGTGATTGTTGGCCTTGCCTTTGGGGTCGCATTGATGGAAAACGCGCCTTTCCTAGCAGCTTCAATTGAGATTTTCATTACCGTAAGCTCATTACATCTTGTCGTAAATGTCTCTTAAGTGAGCTTATATGATCCATAGGAATACACAATTGCAACCGCTCGCAACATGGTCGCGTGGCTCATGGGCTCGCCGGCTGGCCTTAAACTCAATGCCGAGCTCAATACTTTCCTGGGGGAGACCTTTCTATATCTTTTGTACCTTTGGAGTGGTAAGATGGCCTCGATTTGCAAAGTGCTCATATCAAGGGTCACTCATGTCTTCCCTGGGTAGGCTGGACCTCGTTTCTGCTTCCGAATCTTGCCACAGTTATTTATACCACCGGTGTGGCGGGTGCTTGTGGGATCTCGATGACCGTGTCGCTCTACGCGGACCTCGTGTCACTTGTGACATTGCATCTCCATCTCTGCTACGTCGTCGCAAGCAAGCTGTATTTTTGGCAAGTTCGAGCAATCGTAGCATTATTTACGCTTTTTAGGGGTAAGGAAAGCTATAATGTAGCGTTCGCACGACCGTTTGCCATGCTAAACCCGCTTCGTTTAGGCAAGAAGCACAATGCTGAAAAGAATCGTATCGACTCGGTCGAGTATACCCTCGATCAACTACTCCTTGGCACAATTCTATTTACGCTCCTCGTCTTCCTTTTTCCAACTGTTGCCGTCTATTACGTGCTGTTCTCGATCGTGAGTCTTCCGAATGCTTGAGCTGCTGTCTTTCGTCTCTCACCCGCCGCTTCCGACCCAGATTCGCCTCTCAATTGTTCTCGTGCAAGCCGTTTTGGAAATCGTCCTCGCGGTTGTCAACCACTTTCCACTGTTTGCTATTACCTTGCGGATAAAGGATCCAAAGCGTGTTCCAGGTGCGGCCAGCAATGTAAACCTTCGTGCTGGAATTTTGTATCTTACTCAACAATTTCAGCTGGTATTACGCTTACTACGGTTGTCTCTTCATCTGGGGAGCCGCTTTTATCATCCCACATTGTCCGCCTTCGCCTTGATAACGCCCCCCTAGGGCTGTCAGCCATTTTTTATCAGTATCACTTCCTGTTGACACGGTGCGCGTCATCTTCGAAAGCCGATACTTCCCGGGTCCCGCAGCCTTGGCTCACCTGACTTTTTGTTTCTGTTTAGTCTGAGAACCAACTACTTGCTGTCTGAGATCCTAGCATCCTTATTCACGGGGCGCAACATTCAGACCATACCAACGTTGCAGGTAAGGAGTGTAAGCACAATAGCCGAAAACCGTTCATTCTAGGCTAACACCTCTACAAGTATCCTTCTCTTCCGGCCAGACCCCGTTAGGAATCGGTACATGGCGATTGTTAGACGGGGTCGCAGTTAAAGTTATGAGCTCTAGACGGGGTCCCAGTTGTGTGTACCGCGGAAGATCTCCTCCGCTTCGCGGCCCCCGCCGGCCAGACTTGCGGAGCCTACCTCACCACCTTCTTCACCTACGCGCCCGGGTATCTCACCAACCCGGACGAGACGGGCACTTGCAACTACTGCCCCTTCGCGAACGGAAACGAGTACGTCGAGACCTTCTCCTGGGACTTCGGACACCGGTGGAGGAACTTTGGAATCTTCTCATGCTACTGGGCTTTCAACATCGGCGTGTGCGTCTTCCTCACCTACCTCTTCCGCAAGCCCAAGCGATAGAACATTTCCAGTCTTGTCCTTCTGTAACATATCTACACATTCTTAATCAACATTGTCTCTTATTTTTTTGAAATCTGCTTGTTGCTCGTCGTGAACAAACTATACTTCGGTGAGATTCCGCCACGGTGGTAGCACGTCCGCGCGCTAGACGCAGCCACGGTCGCTCCTCGCCCAACAACAGCCACCAGCATGTCTGCTCTGTGGAGGTAAAAGACTTATCAAGGATGGCTGCAACCCGACGGAAGTGGTCAAATGCGGACGAAACGAGATATATAAGTCTAGTGTTTGTTCAGCCGATCCTTGCCGTGCTTTTCTCGCAGAACACCGACACTCGGGAGGTGACCCGATGTGTCAAGAGGAAGAGAGCGTTGTCCCTCTTCTGGGACAGCCTCTGCTCCGGCGCTTCTCTCCACCCTCTGGCCAGCCCCGATCTGCTGCGATTCGTTGACGATGAAGACAACAGAACTGGCCGTGCCTCACCAAGGTGACGGCCATAACCGCCAGAATCGTGGTATGTTATAAAATTCCCTAAAGATCCATAACTTCGAAGCCGTCTTCGGATCCTATATATACATTACTATTTAAGACGTCAATCAAAGCCAATCTGCATATCACCAAGCTAAAGCCCCCAGTCCTCGTCTTCCGAATCGCTATCTCTCCGACGATTATACTGCCAAGGCAATGAATCAGATGTCGCAAGTGTTGAGAAAACCCGACAAAACATACCACGATCTTGGTCTCCTTTTGATTGGCCTCGTTGATCTGCTCCAGAAGTCCGATAAGCGTGGGCTCGTCGACCTTCGATCTGATCTGCCCCGATTGTGCCTGGAGTAGAGATGTGGATGAGATTGAGACGTTGCGGTAGCCATGCTTTTCCCTTGTGCTCATAATCTATTCATACCATCCGGATAAGAAGGTCTTCCACCGCGCGCGCCTTTTCTTCCTTCACAATCTTGATACGCGCAACTACAAGACATCCCGAAAACAGAAAGCTTAAGTCAGGGGAAGCTGGCACCACATAGCGCCAAAGCTTCCTTACGTCGTTCGCGAGCCTTAGGATCCAGGATCTGATACAGCTGACGAACCGAATGGGCCTCGTTTAGCGTCCAGCATGAATTGCACACGCAGCCCCGGCGTCGCTTAGCGACGATTCGTTGTTCAAACCCTGAAGTCGTACCATGGTCCTCTTCATCTCTTCTTGTTGACTACAACACATCATATGTCAATCTTCCTCGAGACCTTTCCAGGTCCCTCGCGCCGCGCAACCAGCCGGCCCTTACCTCCTCTTTTCGGCCTCCTCCTGCGCATTCTGACCACCACCGGGCCCCGCGGCAGTCAAGCCAGCTGGAAGTCCGGCCGGAAGACCCCCTGAACCACCGCCGCCCTAGAAGTTTAGAAAGAAGTTTATGACTTGGTCGAGTGGTACAGACCCGACCTCGGTACATCTCACCCCTGACGCAGAGCGCATTTCGGCCATCCGACGGGCGCGGATCGCTTGGAGATCATCGTCGGCCATCTTTATGAAAAGTGTTCGAGAGTTGCGTTTGAATGTGTTCTGGGGAGATCAACGTTCACTTGGGGTAAGAAGTTCGTGAACGTTCGGACCAGCAGTGATCAATGGCGTTGGAGTGACAAGTGGCGTTGGGCTGCTCGGCACTCTGTCAGAAGGGCCCGATCGTTCGCCTCGCGAAAAGAATGGGCACGAGTAGTTCTCCAGGAATCACGTAGGCGCTTTTCAAGATCTCTGCGAAATTCTCAGCACCCACACATAAACAACAAAGTTACAAAGTTCAGCATGCTGATCAAGGTCAAGGTACGAACTACTGCTCTGAGATGTCGTTGTACTGCTATCGTAGAAACCCTGACCTCCGGACGTCCTTGCCTACTCCATGAACAGACGCTGACCGGCAAAGAGGTAATGACCGCGACGGGCTTTGCAGCTGACAGGTACCAGCTCCTTGCACTCATCGGAACGTCTCTTGTAGATTGAGATTGACATCGAGCGAAATGATAAGGTAAAGCTTTGTCGTCATCAATGAGCGATCCGCAACCCAGCCCTTAAGGTCCTTTCACGTAGATCACGCGAATTAAGGAGCGAGTAGAAGAGAAGGAGGGCATCCCTCCCGCCCAACAACGATTGATCTTTGGCGGAAAGCAAATGTATGAAGCATGTGCTCGGTTCATAGCGAGCATAGAGTTGCCGATGTTTTCATTCATGCTCACGGGACTACGTAATCGCAGGGCTGACGAGAAGACTGCATCCGACTACACAATTGAAGCTGGATCTGTATTGCATCTGGTGCTGGCGCTGCGTGGCGGATGTTGACGGGACCAAAAGGGCTGTTTTCACTGGGAGCGCTTATGGAACAAAGTTAGAGTGCAAGAAGCTGCCTCGACGTACGCTTGTCAAGCTGCGGACAGCCTTCAGTCTGCCATGCGCTAAGCCTTCAGAGTGCGCTTACATGCGACCTGTCCTGACCCGCGTGAAAACAATCCATCGGGCTTCACACAAGTCTAGAGATTGAGCAACGAAGAAGATATGGGTGGTTTTATAACGTAATTCCTAACAATTACAGACGGCGTGGGACACTCTATATACTGATCTTCAAGGCTATCTATCAAGATCTAGGTCTGCTAGCTGCTTCGCGTCGTCGTCCGTGTATCCCAAAAGGTACAGCACGTTTCGCAGACTGGTTTGGTTTAGTCGCGTTCGAGCCTGTGGGAAATACCATGAGCTCCGCGATTCCGATTTTGCTGGATGAAATATTATGACGCACCTCCTTCTGGACCTTCGGTTTTGCGTTGAAAGCGATACCAAGCCCTGCCGCCGCCAGCATCCACAGGTCATTGGCGCCATCGCCAACCGCGATGACCTGTTCTGGTCCGATTCCCTCTGCTTGTGCAAGGACATCCAGAAGCTCGGCTTTTCTTTGACCATCCACGATTGGGCCATGTGTTTCACCAGTGAGGGTTGTACCGTCCGCTGATACTTTGAGCTGCGTTCAGAGGTGTTTCAGTGGGGGACATCTTACTTCCGAAAGTCGCTTGTTTTCCAGTCTTACCTGGTTCGCGAAGGCGTAATCCAGACCGAGGGTATGCTTGACATGTAGGGCAAGGGGCATGAACCCGCCCGAAATTACAGCAAGCTTGAATCCAAGTCGTTTCAGTGCCGCGCAAAGGAATCGGGCACCCGGCGTGAACGTCAGCTGAGCCCGTACGGTATCGAGGATGTGCACAGGCGTGCCTTTCAGAAGAAGAACGCGTTGTGCGAGGGACTGGCGGAAGTCGAGTTCTCCGTTCATAGCGGCTTCGGTGATGCGCTGCAAAAACATTCACCAAATCAGTCTTTCCAAAGCCTGGGGAGCTTTTTCATTCATTCATGCGTTCGTATTTACCGCAACATCGTCAGACACGCCCGCAAGTCGAGCGATTTCATCGATAACCTCTTGCTGAATCAAAGTCGAGTCCATATCGAAAACAACCAGTCGCTTATGCGCTCGAAAGACATCGTTTAGCTGGACTGCTACATCGGTGCCGCTTTCGGAGCTCAGCGCAAATAACTGCGCGCGGAAGGCGTCAAAATCGACCGACACGGGGACGGACAGACGATACTCGACAGAGCAAAGCATGGGCGAAGATGTGGTGGACAGGCGAGTCATTTTCTCCACGGAGATGCGGGCGTCAAGCAGAAGTCGGGTCCATAGATGGAGAAACGCAGTGGAAAGGCCGTTTTGGTTCAGAAGAGTAGCGGTGTATTTGACTCTTCCCGAATAAGGTGCGTCTTCCAGGGCAGCGGTCGCGGAGGTAGCAGAAGCCTGCGTTGTTGCTGGAGCAGGGGCGGGAGCATCCTTGTTCCGTGGGTCGACGGGGAGGAGCGGCATCGCCGTTGTGTCTTGCACATCGAAGGAAAGCGTAGCGTCCCATTTGCGTGCGGCATCAGCAAGTGTTCGGAAAACAGCTACCGAGTGCGCGCCGACTCGCACAAGACATCCGAAGGTAACGGTATGGTAAAGTCGAGACAGAACAAAGTCGTCAACCTCACAACCGTGGAGAGCGAGACTTTCCAAAACAGCATCGATGATGTCGGTTCCATGTGGTCCTGTCATAGTGACAAGCAGCTTCTGCTGAGGTAGCAGGGGAACTGTAGGGGCGGTCTGTTTGCCGCTTGCTCCGGGTCGCGGGAAGGCCAAGCCCCGTGACGTAAGAATCGGACTTGGGGGCATAGACGTGCGGCCATGGCTGCCAGTAGCTCCGCATACTATCTCAATAAAACGCTTTTTGAGCGCTGTAAGCGCCTCCGCTTTGCAAAACGAGGCGTGGGTGGAGAGCTGAACCACATAAGCCTCGCCAACGCGCATGCCGGAGTGTCGGTCGCATTTCTTCACAATCTTCGTTATGCCTGAGGTCCAGAATTAGCTACGCGGGTCCTTTGTAAGCTGCCGTGATCACCGTTGCGCACCAGTGTAGTTCAAGAATACGAGGCTCTCCAGCTTTACTACGTCCTGGAGTAACGCATCAGCGTCGGCTCCCGCTTCAGTGGCTCTGACATCAAGACCCTTGACTTCCTTCTCATAGAAGGTCGAGAACTTCTCGACCTCCGTGTCAAGCCGCCGGAAGAAGCCCGCAACGGCTGGTACCAGCCCTGCGGCTTGGGTTTCGATCTGGTCGGCAAAGCTCCCTGCTTTTTGCGCTTCGTTCGACGATGACGCAAACGCCGCGAGGGAGAGAGGCTTTATCAATCCCTTTATATACTTTTTGAGGAGTACGTAGTCGACGCATCCATCCACCCACTCGGTAGGTAGACCTCCCTGGCGCTCGGTAAAGTGCCTGCCGGTCGGAGATCAGCAAGGAACCATGTCCGCGAGAAACCGACGCGCCGGCTCCGGACGTACTTTCCGAATTTCATGTCCAAGAGGCCACTATTCCTATCCGAGCCGAATTGATGCACAGTAGGCCTCGGGTTGCAGAAAGTGTCGTTGCCTGCGATGTTCAGGAGCCCTTGGTTCTGTGGGGAAAGCGCGTGCAAGATGCGATTTGCTCTTTTTGCTTGTCTGCGAACGCGTTCGAGAGCTTTCCTCCTCATCTTTCCCCCCCTTTCCCGCCTCTGCACACCGCAACCAAGCAGTTCAGTTAAACTTCCGTCAGACTATGCCACCAAAAGCAAAGAAGGAGAAGAAGAAGAGCAAGAAGGAGCTTGAAAAGGAGCGCTTGCTGGAAGAGGAACGGTTGAAGGCAGAAGAGGGTCAGTCTTATCGTTGTCCGACAGCATCTCAGAATCCGTCAGCTCACACTCCTCCTTGAGCGCAGAGGCGCGGGTGGCCGAACAGCAACGAAAAGAGCAGGAGCTCCAGGAACAGCGTCAGAGGGAAGCCCTCGAAGCTCTGTTTACGAAAGTGCGTTCAGACGCGGGGAGGAGG
>JADGJA010000738.1:0-11565 GCA_027596035.1 Thoreauomyces humboldtii | reverse complement strand
ATTCCATCTTCCTTCTACGACCTCGAAAAGTGACTCAACCCCTTCGGAACGACCGTCTTCCTGCCGTCACTCCCATCTCGCCTCGTCGTCCTCGTGGATCCAAAACTCGCCGCACCGCCGACGACCGGTCTGACCGTCCTACCCTCGTCGCTGGCCACCTCGGGCGTCCCGGTCACGTTCCGCAGGTGCATCATCCCACCGAGGATCATGGGCGGGAGCGTCGTCGTCGTCGCGCCGCGTCCCGTGGTGCCGTCCGTGTCGGGTTTTCCGAATCGGGTGATGTTCCATCGGGACGGAGTCTGCGATGTGGATGTGGCGGTGGTGGTGGTGGTGGTGGTGGATGATTTCTTGGAGGATCCGAGGCCTTTGATTACGGGGCTGATCGAAATCGAGACGGGGTGGAGGAAGGAGAGGTGCATGTTCGGTATGTGTATTGGTTTTGGTTGTGGGACTGAGAGTTGTGAAGGTTGTATGTTGGGATTGACTGTGAGATCTGTGGATGGAACAAGACTGGCACACCCACTCGTCGTGCTTGCTCTTATGTAGTCCCCATTCACAACATCGATCGGAGCTCATGCCCCCATCACACCGCTATAGAAGGACTGTGAGTAATGAACAGTAATGATCCCAACATCAAAGATCGCTGGAAAGAAAAAAGATATGATACCGCCAGGATACCGCCACCACCAGTTCAAGAAGAAAAAAAGGAAGAGCATAGCCGACCCAAACACCTTGTATGAGATATCAGAAATCTTTTTTCTCCTTTGTTCGAGCTGGCTCCGCCATATCTTTATCGTCCGTCTGGAGCGACGCTATCCGAGTGGGGCTCATAAAGCTCCGCTATCAATGCGACTGGGTTTGATAAAAAAAGAAGAAGAAGAGAAAAGGGAGGAAAGCGACGGTCGATGACCTCCGGTATCGTATCGTGTCTATCGCGGGTGTGGGCTCCGCTGTAAGAAAAAATGTGGAAATCAGGCTATCGAAACGGATCCGCGGACGAGTGAGATGGGTGTGAGTCACTTTGGCTGACGGAAACGAGGCTGCTCGGATGATGATGAGTCAGCGAGCGGACTTTCCCCCCGCGACTGTCGAGTGTCGACCGTCACCGTCCCGGCCCCCCCCCCTGCTGCTGCTCCAAGAGGTCCAGGGCGGACGGATTGGCAAGAGCTGATACGATGCATGCTACCGTGCATCTCAATGGTCTGTACGTCCGCATCATGAGTGGACGGCCTTGATTTACACCCCTCGAGTTTCGGGAGGAGATTTTCTTCGCTTCCCTGAGCTTTCTCTGCTTTTATGTCTCGGTTCCAAACGAACCGTTTCCAAAAAAAGAATACCGCGAACGAGACACCGGACGCAAGAAACCAGCAAGGACGATGCCGTCAGAAAAAACACGAACCTCCTCGCGCGAGGGTGATCAGGAGAATGTGATGCGCAATAACAAGTAGTTTTTCGCCCGGACGGGGCCGAAAAAGAAGCGTAAGGAGCAGAAATCAATAACACTTGCGCGTCCAAGTCTTTTCCTCCTAGCGAGCCTACAACCGTTCATATTCCAAACCAAGCAACCCCATCAGAGAGAAGAAGTCTATAGGAAGCAAGACCCGCAATGACGATGACCACTCCAGCTCAATGGCAGGTCAATCCTCTATCTCCCGCAACGTACACGGATCCCCTCCCGGATTTTCCATCCTCCAAACGCCCATCGCGCCCCAAAGCATGCGGGGTGACGGTCGACCTCCGTCTCGAACGATCCTTCTTCATCGCCAAGGGATCCGTGTCGGGATCCGTCACCGTGGACGTGACCAAGAATCGAGGCGTCAAGATCGGGAGGATCACTGTCGATGTGGTTGGGTTCGAAGGTGGAGTGAAAAGAGCGGTGAAAAAGTACCGGTACGTGTACTGACGGGCGGGTTGAATCGACAGAAACGACGGACCCTCAGACCCATACTCCCAATCGACGCACCTTCCTGCATCACACGCTCCCGATCCAGGAGGCGACTCCCACCGGAACGTTCGCGACGACTGAAGCGGTCGTGCCGGGTCATCCTGACGAGCACGGGATGTGGATCGCTCGAAAGGGTCGTCACACTCTGGCGTTCGAGATCCCGATGCAGGAGGTGGGGGAGGAGAGGGAGGATGGATTGAGGATCAACGTTCCCGGACCTGTTCCGCTCCCGTCGTCGTTCTGGGAGAAGAAGGTTGGGGGTGTACGATACGTTGTCTCTTGGTGAGTCGGGCAGAGACGCAACGTTTTTTCTTTTTTCGTCAAATGATGCAAGAATCTGACGACCGCCGGATCACAGCACATTACATCTCAAACACATTGTTCGCACCACACCTGAGCCTCCTTTGATCGCATCAACCACATTCAACCTGCTCGAATCCGTAGCATCCTCCCTCACTTCCCCCTCCTTCACCTCCATCGCTCCTACCGGCACTCCCACTGGCATCCCGCAACCCACTCCTCCACGATGCGAGACGACAGGAACCGTGAACGGTCGATTCCTGTTCTCCAAGAAAGGCGAGATCCATCTCCAGGCCGTCGCCCTTCCCTCCCCATCCCCGCACTGGATCTCCGGTGCCCCGGGTCTCGTGCACCTGTCGATCGAGAACCGTTCGGAACGGACTGTGAAGGGTCTGTCGATCTCGCTGGTCCGTAGAACTAAGACGTTCGCGCGGTCAGCGAGCACGACGACCACAGGTGCCACGTTGGCTACCGGGAGGGGAGCCGGGACGGCGCTGTTGCCTGTCACGTTTGCGAGGTGTGTCGTCGGGAGGAGGGTGTGGAGAAGGGAGAAAAGGGACGGGGTCGAAGGGCTGGGTGGAGGGGAGAATGGTGTGGCAAATGGATGGAGCTGGAAGGGCGTGAGCAAGGGAGAGAAGAGGGCGTTGGTGGTGGACATCGATGTGCCGGTAAGTGGTAACATTCTAGAAAAGCCATCTGCGCGCGACATCTCAAGCATCACGCTGCATTTTTCAAGGTCCTGACTCGGTCGATCCGCTTCGGGATGCTCTTGGACGTCTCGTACGTTGTCCAGGTCTCCATCAAACCCAACGGCAGGTAGATGTGCGCACCATACACCACTATACATCTGATACTCATTAGCGCACCCATCTCGTTCTAGTCCGGCCATCCAAGTAGAGATCCCTGTTACGATCTTTCACCCGGCCTCTCTGTTCCACTCCCTCCCCTCCCTCGTCCCCACTTCGACGGTCCACAAGACTCACCCCCATCAGATCCTCGACCGAGACGGAACGCTCGACGCAGCCGCGTTCCCATTCGTGACGACAGACGACGAGGCCGGTGTCGCCGTGGCAGCAGAGGAAGTGTCTCAAGCCCGACGCACGCCATCACCGCCACCGCAAGAAGAACAAGAAGAATGCGGCAAACAGGAACATCTCAACCTCAACCAGACGTCCAACCAATATCAAACCACCCCAATGCAATCCTCCTTCGCTCTCCCTCCCACGGAACCAACGCTCCTCGCCACCGTCGCCGTCCCCGTCCCAGCACCGCAACCACAGCCGGAAACCCCCGTCATCATGAACATGAACATGACCCACCCGCGTCGTTCCCTCCTCCAATCCATCCCGACCAACCCCCCGTCCCCCGCCGCGAGACGCAACGCCAGTCAGGGATCCTCATCGACCGACTCGTCGGACGATCGACACGGCCATGCGGACAGAGAAGCACACGGTCACGTTCAGACGACGCACCCTGTTCCACCATCACCGCATCCGGGACACGCCGCGGAAGAGAGGATGGGGACGGAAGCCAGCAGTCCTCAGATGGAGGACATCACGGCGACGATCGATAGGTTGTTTGAGGGGTTTTCCGGCGTGTGATGAGATTCGGAGAGTAGGGAAAGGTATCAGGAAAGGATAAGTGAGAGAGTCCTCCGAATCTGGAGTTTTCCTGGCTCTCATCCGTGATTGCCTTGTGTCAATAAAATGAATGTCTTCCCCGTTTCTGGTCCCGTCGAATCCCAACCCCGCATCTTTGTTGCATGTACATATTGCATGTAGGTCGGGAATCCTCGAAACAGACAGTTAAGTCCAACCGCCTTAGACCACTCGGCCATGGTGTCCGAATCCAAAATAAGGTGAAAAAATAAACCAAGAATCCATAAGAGTTGATCAGCACGTGCAGCACCTGGACTCGACGCGACGCTTACCGACACCCTTTTGGTTGACACAATGTTGGCCGTCTTGACTTCGATGCTTTGCAAACAGTCTATCCCGTCGTGCATGCACGCATGAGAAATGGGGAGCGACAGGTCCATGCAACGGACCATTTGGGCCGCGTCTGTCGAGGTGACCGGAGGTCAGTCATACCATCAACGGAATCAGGTCGTGAAGATGCTTACACATCCAGGTCTTTTGAGCCATCATCCCTTCGCATGTCCATCGAACTTCAGACTCACCCGTCTCGCACACGGGTTGGTGCCGACAAATTCATCATACTTGTCGCTCTCCGAAGCACGACTCAAACCCCTCGGCGTCCTCCGTTGTATCGTTCATAAGGCGACGAGATCCATCGGTGACGATCTTCCACTTGCCCTCCATTGCATCCGATAGCAATCTCCCATATCTAACGAGGTCCGGTTCGGGGTTCCTGTAGTCGAAGATGTCATTGCCGGTGGATGTAAGCGCCAGCAGCCCATGTTGCAGCGGTAGATGGTCCGGTTCAGGCGGCGAATGTAGAAGTTTCCTCCCATTTGCGAACGAGAGGACTGAAAGTCGAGACTTTCCCAGAAAGGGATAGCCGACTCTAAGACTTTAACGAGACGAAAGGAACCGGCGTTCAGGGCAGCTCAACCCTCAAGAGCGTGTACCAATGACCGCCGCCCTGCTACACTACTTTTCTCGCTCTTGGCTTTGAGCATCTCGATGCTTACTACTCTTGCCATCTGACGGTACTGAGGATATCAGTGGTAATCGAAAAGCACGAAAAGGACCGGCGTGCCAAATCCGCAACGCCGGTGAGTGGGGTCAATCCAGATGAACTCGGTCAAGTGGCTGGAAAGGTCTTTGTTGCCAAACACGGTGATACCAATGCAAGTCGTTTGCGTTCCATTTTCGACGATACGGAGATGACGGCCTTTCCTTGTACATTACAGTTCAAATTGTTCAGCGACCCAGCGTAAATCATCGTCTGTCGGCGGAAATGTAGTCACCCAAGGCGGGGGCGAACGGCCGCTTGCTTGGTAAGAAGGACATGGAAGAGACCGTCCGCCACGGTGAAACTATGCGAGATCTCGCCTTTGCGATCTGCGACCCCCCTGGGCTCGAATTAAGTTGGTCCTTGTTGCCTGCATGTCCTTTTCGTTTAGTTTGACGTTTATCAGCAGTGCAGCAGTTGGGGCCATCCACGCTTCCGGCTCCGAGATCGTCGCCTTCAATAGAAATGCAACAACAGCCCCGCCTGAAGGGTCTTCGGATTTGACTGGGTTTTGGATTCGTCTGGGAGGTGAACGGAGGGAAACGACCGGACAAGGAACTGGGGTCGGGCAAGGGACCAGATAAGGATTTAGGTGCAGGAAACCCTTGATGCATATCCAAACCTAGTTCGGCTAGGTGATCCAAGAGCGAGCGCGGGGTGACGGTTTCGGGAGAAACCACCACCTCGGATTCTGAGAGCTCCCTGGAGACAGCAGGCTCCCGCCGTGCAGATGAGGAAGAGGAGATGGGAGATGCGGGCCGTGAGATCGAACGCTGGGCCAGAGCTTGTGCAGTCCTGCCCGAGCGCCGGGAAGAACCAGACTCGGAAGGCATTTGCTCTTTCAGGAACGCAAAGACAAAGAGAAACTGTGAGCAGAAGGGGAAGAACGGCGAGACGCAAGCCTGCGGCAAAGGATCGTAAGGGCTTGGGCTTGACTGCGAGAGCAAGTCGAGGGGACGTTGATCAACTTGTTGAGGTTGCTCTCTACATCAGCGCAGCAAGTTTTGAGTCTAGAGGCGCACGGGCTCGTGCAACCCGTAAATAAACGTGTGTTTCGCACAACCCTTCCCTCCGTTCCCTCCCCTTGCCTGCCGCGCGTTCCTTCCCTCTTCGTACCTTCCTCCCTCTCCCCCTCTCGGGTGGTGTCAAAAGTTCGTTGCATAGTCAAACTCGCACAGATTGATCACTTTGGATGGAGGGGACGAAGAGAGTGTCTTTCGGCAGCCTAAAGCTCAAAGATCGTTGGGTCGCTGGGCTGATTCGCTTTGCTCGATCCTCCAGTGGCGTTCTCCAGAAAGCAGCGAGCAACATCATGCCACTGTCAGACAACTTGAGGCTTTGACTTGGCCCTCATAACCCGGCCGTCGTTGTCCCCCGAATATTGCGAGAAACGGCCGGCTGGTCTCCACAAAAAGAAAGCGCGGGCACAATACGCGCCAGCCGTCCTGAGCGTGGTCGACTCAACAAAGGAGATACGTTTCCATAATTTGGTTGATGCGCTCTCGAAGAAGAGGACGGCGTCGACCGTCGATCCCCATCGCAGGAGAAGCTTACAGTAGGATCCTTGACCGTCCGGCAGAAAGTTCGTAACCGTCTCGGGGCGCGGTGATCCGGAAGCTTGCATCGCGCGCATGAAGTCGAAATATCTGCGGATTCCCTTGCAGTGAGAAGGACAAACAGAATGTCCGCCACGGTGCAAGTATCATCTAACGCCTATGCAAATGCGCCCCGTGACTCCGAAAAGAATCAGTTGTAAGTCCTTGACCGTCTGCACGTCCTCTCCGTTCGCTCTGACAGGGCAGTCACTACTGGATCTGCCGCACGGGGTCGTTTGGTATTGAGGTTGAAGTTAAGGCCATCCATACTTCCGGCTCCGAGATTGTCGCCTCTAATAAAGAACCTCCTAAAGCGCATTTGCTACAGCCCGCGGAGGACGAAGAATGTTGTGACATGATCGGATTTTGGGCTCGTCTGGGAGGGAACGGAGGCCGGGTCTCGAATGTTTATTGACCCAGATCCGCACCAGGCTCGTTTTCCTTTTTTGTCGGTGCATGAAGAAGGGTGTCTAAAACTCCTGACGGAAGAAGAGTCTTCAGATGGTCAACAATCGTGTCCTCAACCAGGCCGTTGTTGCATTCCGCAAATCCGCTCTGAAATCTGCTCTTGTATACGGAGCCCGGTAAGGTCATACAGATAACTTCGGAATGATGCGACGAAGAGTCTAGCTTTGGCGGTACTCTTGCAAGCGCCGGTCTGGAGATCAGATATGTAAGTTCTACCAGATGTTCCGTCAGTTCGTGTCAGACGTAGGTAGACGCAGACTTGTCCCGACTTCGGAAAGTAGACAAGTAACGGGCTTCCCACCAGCAGCTCTAACTGCGAAGTTTGGTCTCGGACCAAACACATGGGACTTAGCGATGTTACGGGATAATGATAGGTCTAGATGCGTGATTGACGTTCTTCCGGCCATCAGGCGCAAAACTCGTTGTGAGGGCTGAATACGGATAGAGTCCTCGCGGATCTTCCTCGGAATAATAATTGATGTTGACTTGAACTACGACGTTTGCCCCTTGGCATAGAGTACAATTCGGAAATATCCCGGTCGTTCCCATCATGGACTCCACTCGCTCGACCATTGAAATAATACCTCGCGCTGCTCCGGAGATGGCCATACATCTTGAGAGAGTCGGGATTTATTATAGTATCCATCTAGGTATAGGCTTTGTCCTTCCGGGACAGGAGATATGCGCACTATCTCGTTCTTTGTGGAACTAAGGTCCGAATCTCAGACAGGGTACCGTGGAGGGTTGCAAAAGCTTGAGCATCGTCGATAGAGTACACGAGGAACACGGAACTCATTCGAAAGTAGGTCTCTCGTACCAGACAGTCGCGATGTGTAGGAACTCTGCAACGGCGAGCGCCCAGCTCCGCATGTAGTAAATCGGACATCCATTTTCGTTCACAGGATCGTATGGACCGCTTCGCTTCGCTCCCTCGACTTCTGGCTGCTGTGGGGGAATCTCGAGAGATTGTTGGTCTGCTCAGGTGGAAGCACTTCTACCCATCATCGTCCGACGATGCATGTCTGTCGCCGGTTCGAAAAAGCAGTAGGGCAAAAGAATGAGCCGCAAACGGTCTGCGGCCGACGTCGATAAGCGGACAACCTCGTTGTGCAAAGGTTCTCCAAAGGTGCTGCGCACTCCTCGCGACCGCCCATACCCATATCAGTCCAACCGTAATCGTCTTTTCGAGCAAACTGAGGTCGAAGCGAGGCCCATGCTTGAATTGCGATCATTCTCCTTCCAAAGAAATCTGATGAGAATTCAAAAGGTTCCGGCTTCAAGCAAGGGCAAGTAAAGTACTAATGTAGGCCACTTGACTCGTACTAGCGGATTTCCAGCACAACGTGAGCTCGTCAGAGCCCGGCGGCAGTTCTCGTCCCGCGGCAGCTCAAAACTCCTGCTGAGTAACGGTTTCACCGGGCAAAAGTTCCAGCTTGTGAGAATCGATTCCATTTGTTCTTGAGCTCCCGATGACACGCCATTCGGTTGTCTTGCGTCTACGCATCAATGCATGCCATGCTTCGATGGCAATAGGCTGAACTATCGATACATCAAGGACCTTGTCTGCTATTTCCTTGAACCAGGCTCTCACGACTTGGCGCATGGTTTGCGAGTGGTATCTCGCCAAGGTAAGAGTGACGAAACGGGTTGATCCCCGGAACACTGACATCCGGAAGATAAAACCGGCGAAAAGAAGCGACCGCCGTGCTTCGAAAACAACTCCAACGCTGCATCCGCATCGCCAGATGACGTCGAGCAAGGGACGCAAACTTACAGAAGTGACGAAAACCTACCTTCACAGGACATACCTCAGCCCGGACGGCTCTTGCCCTCCCTTGAGCTTGCGCAGCTAATAGGCGCAACGCGCTCCAGCTCCCCAGACTTATCGGGCAGGTAATCAGGTCCTCGAGTGGATTAGAAGCGGAAAAAGGGGTAGTTTTACTCCGTCCGCGGCAGTTGCGTGCGAAGTGCAGGTTCAATCTCGATCCGAATCAAGATGACCACTCTCGCGAGCCTGGAGATGGGATCGGAGAGGCTACGGAAGTTGGCAAAGCTTGAACGGGGCCAGATCTCACCGTTTGGCCTTCGTGGAGCTTGCCCTTGTAACTCTTGTCGGCGGGGATCTCTACAAGTTCGAATGGAAGTTGAACAGGTCGCTCGTGGTTCCCGATGTAAGACGCACAGAGTCGAGGATAGGTATATTCGGAGGAATGTGCTAAGTGACCGGGGGGAATCGGCAGGGGGTCGCTATATATACTGGGGAAGGCCGGGGGAAGAAGGGACAAAGTGGCACAGCAGGGGAAGCCGGGGCACAGCAGGGGAGTAGTCGGAGGTAGGGTGCTCGACAGTGAAGTGAGGGATTCAGACGGGGTTGACTACGTGGGGGTTTGGATAGCGAAAGAGAGGCGTATCACACCCGACGCTGAAGCATGGCAGGTGAGGGTACTGAAGGATGCAGCGTCGAGGTCTCCGGACGAGCCCAGCAGATCGTTCCCTGGCTGGGAGCGTTCGATGACGAGGGCGTTGACAAACTCGGCATCAGTGACATTGTGGATGACGATCTTTGGATTGCCCAAGTTAATATGGTGATTGCGAAGATCGTGCTCGTAAGAAGAAGTCATTCTCCTCCTTTCCGAAACGATCAAGGTTGTTCATGAAACGTCGGCGGCAGTTGGGTCCCAAGCCGAGCAGACGGCGATCGGAGCATAATGTTAACTCGAGATCCCATCTCTTGTGCGAGGCGACCGACTCAGTCCGCAAAGATCTTCCTTCATACGTAACGCTCTTGATCACTCCATTCGATTTCCCGGAAAGTCAAGAGAGAGAACGTAGTTTTGGGTACGAGGAACCGAACCATTGGTCTCGTTGAACCTTTTCCTTGGTACACGCGGGGCCGCTTGACCTATCGGAGCTGCGAATGGTTTCTTATGGTACGGGCGAGTTCAAAGCTAGCACGAGGAGCAGCGCCCATCCCGCCAGCCTGACTTTTAGCGAAACTTTGCAAAGCTACAGATGTTCCAAATTTGATTCGCAGCACGGTTGTTGAACTCGAAAGTTGCACGGGACCAACGTTAGCTTAACTCGTACGGTGGGCAAACCTTACAGCCGTTATGTGATTCCATAATTCATAGAGTCGCAATCGACAGGATTGAATTGCTCGGATCCCTCGCTATGTGTTGTTATCGCTATGTGTTGTTATCGCAATGTGAATTTTTTGTAGAGCTTGCTGGTGTGGTAGAATTTTCCAACTACCGACTTGGTGGTGTCACTTGTCGGACAATATCTGTATTCGTAGGATTCCCTGAGTTATAGCCTGCGTGCACTGGCACTAAGCGGCCTACGGGTGGCGGCCGTAGTCGCTGCTGATACTTTCAGGAGACGGTAGACCTGCTTCTCATCAACCGAGCCTGCTTCTCATCCGGCGAGCCTGTGCTTTGCATCGTCCAGTTGACTTCTTGCCTCTTGGAATGCTTTCAGGGGCAAGACAAAGTTACGGTTTCGGGTGCTCTGTTTGAGAAACCCCGCAAAGCTCTGATCGCGGGCCAAGCGTAGGCGGTGATGTCGTGATCCGGTAACACAACGGACTTTCCGAGCTTCGCGAGAGCTTTCTTCATCCTCGTCATCCTCGTCATCCTCGTGCCTAAGGGGTTCCTCACGGTCAACGATCACCTTGCTCTTCCTCTTCTTGGTGGCTGTCGTCGTGTTTGTGGTGGTCATTGTGGTCGTCGTCGCCGTTGTCTTTCTGTTGGTTGCTCTCTTCTTCTCTTTCTTGGGTGAGCCGAGGTCGATGCTGTCTTCGGGGAGGCGCCTGATGGGATGGGGATATGTCAGTAAACGGGCCACTCATTGAAAGAATTGGGCGCTCATACTTCTTGTCGCCTCGCTAACGCTGACATCTCGATACGCAAAGATCATCCGATTGATGAGAACGGCAGAAGACTGCTCGACGTTCTTGATGATTGCAGGACGCTATTGTGCTGCCATTTGCTACTAGAAGTGCCAGACGGTCGCGTGCATCCAGCACGGCGACATTCCCGACTGACAGCACCTCATCTGCAAGAGAGGCGTTCGAGTACTTTGCAGAAGCGTCCAATCCCTGGTTGTAGTGCTCAAAGAACAGGATCTGCCCAGCCAAGGTCTTTGCGTCGGTCTTAAACATGATTTCGATCTTCGTGGATGTGGGAGGAACGGATGTCGCAACGTGCGGTGCGCCAGCCATCGGCTGGCGGTCAGGCTCATGTTTGATTCATAACCTTCATTGTACGTAGCGATCAGAAGAGGAAGGGAGGCAGAGAAAGCCTCAGGGCGAGTTGCGTTCTTCGCGTTTTTACCCTTCCACGTTTTTACTCCCGCCTCGAGAAGGGAATCCGTGGTCTTTGGCACGCGAGGGCTCGCTTCCCGACGTCAAACGAGCCAGCGAAAGCCCAGACTGTATCAACTCCGTTGCAAGCAGCCGTGTCGATCCATCGTCACAAAAAAAACCAAAAAAAAAGAAAACGCTCTTCTCATTCCCCAATCCAATCCAATCCAATCCAAAGCACCCACCCCCCTCCCCGCTAC
>JADGJA010000737.1:0-11566 GCA_027596035.1 Thoreauomyces humboldtii | reverse complement strand
TCTCTCTCTCTCTCTCTCTCTCTCTCTCTCTCTCTCTCTCTCTCTCTCTCTCTCGCTCCCTCCCTCTCCCTCTCTCTCTCTCTCACGATCGCCAGAACCCTCGGCATCTTCTCTCCTCCCCCGCCCACTCTTTATATCGCAACAGTAAGTGCAAGATACTCGGCTCTCGTGAAGGCGAGGATCAACGGCGCGGGCTACTCGACGGATCATCGCCGCATCTCTGGACGTCTTGATGGACATGGATCAGGAGGCGAAGGATCACCGACACGGATCACTCGACGGATCGTCGCCGCGTCTCTGGATGTCTCGGTGGATATGGATCAGGAGGCGAAATATCACCGACACGGATCACTCCATGGACATGGATCAGGATCCCCGTCACCGGCACCTTTCGACGAATCATCGCCGCGTCTCTGGATGTCTCGGTGGATATGGACCAGGAGGCGAAAGATCACCGTCACCGGCACCTTTCGACGGATCGACGCGCACGATTCTTTGGACCTTTCGATGGATATGGATCAGGATGCGAAGGATCACCGTCACCGGCACCTTTCCACTGGACCTTCGGATGGATATGAATCAGGAGGCGAAAGATCACCGAGACGGGAACCTTTCGACAGATCGACTTAAACGATTCTCTGGACCTCTTGATGGATATGGACCAGGAAGCGAAGGCGAAGATCACGGGCGTCGGCACCTTCCGACGGATCATCGTGCACAATCAAGTGCACAGATCCTGAGCCATGACACAGAAACAGGACCTCCCAACTATGGCTCTATCGACGGATCACTGAGTGGCAGAACTGTTTTGTCTATTGCAACATTCCCTGGGAGACGCTTTCAACCAGTCTCGACCCGTGTCCTTGCGGTCAGAGATGAGGATCATGTAGAAGTCATCCTTTGTTCGTCTCTTTGCAGATGGGCAACGGCAAGACCACCTCGCGAAGGAACGGCAAGAACATCCGGCTGAGCGAAGCCGAGATCAGCGCGGAGGAGAAGATCCTCAACGGACGCAAGCAGCGTCAGTTGCTTGACGCGTTGGTCGCCGCAACCGGCGTACACTCGGACCGACACCTTCTCGACGAGGTGAAAGCCGTCGTCGCCAAGAAGACAGCGTTGGAGGCTGAGGTTTCCTCTCTCCTGCCCCTGCGGGAGGAGCTGGCGGCTGCTCGCGAAGAGCTTTTCGTTGCCCGAGCCAAGGGCATCAACCAGCGCCGGGTCATGGACCGGCTGCACGAACGCCTCGAGAAGGCCGAGGAGGAAAACGCGGTGCTAGACACCAAGGTCGCGAAGGCGACAAGGCTCGCGACTACCGCCGCCAAGGCCGCCGCCAAGGCCGCCAAGGCCGCCAAACTGGTCCGCGAAACCTTGTAAGGTCTCTTTTTTTGGTTGCTTGTTTTTTGCTGTGAAGGACTTCGTGTCCAATAAGATCTGGTGGGGTTTGGGTTTCTTGTTCTCTCCTTCTTTGTCACCGATATCCTAGTAGTAAAGAACGAGGCTTTGATAAAGCATGGTAGGCTAGGTTTGGGTCGGTGGTCGACAAGTCTGGAAACAGCTGTATGCTCGTGGCACATATTCCTGATTGCAATCGGTTCCAAAGATCGGATTCAGAATGAATAGCCGCGCTATGACTCAAGGAAGCAGAGAACAGTGAAGGTGTTGTCGGCCGGAAGTAAGATTATCGCGTCGAGGGTAGCTGGAGTGATTCGGGCGGTTCACCCGACTCAGCATGAAACATCTGTGACGTTCGATTGGTCGCGAAACATCGTTCGATTAGAGGCGAGCAAATAACTTGATATGCCTCCCTAAACGCAAAGGGTCGTCATGAGATCGATAGTCATACAGAATCGGCAAACGCAATGGTTACCCCTGTTCGATCATGAATGCTGATGGACAGCGATGCGCTCCTTCATTCCGATGTCGGTTCCTAGGTTGGTTCCAAACCTGTCGGGAAGCAGAAACTTTCTGTTAGCGATCGGTATCAAAGGATGGTGCGAAAGACGGTCTTACCCTTGATATATGTGCTGATGATGTTGCAGATGTGGCGGGTGTTCCTGCTAGAAGAACTGAATGAGGGATAGCACCCGTCGGGGCTACCTCGCAGGATTCCTGATGGCGGGTACTGGTCATGGCCATAAAGAGCTAGTCCTCATTCCCCGCGGCCCATTGCATCGAGTCTTCGGCGTCACCGATAACTTGCGACGCAGCTGTCTTGGATCCAGAGACCGCGGATGCAGCGCATGCTGCTCGTAGGTCAGAACGTGCAGCGTATGCCGCACCACAGTCATATCCCACATGCGCGGTCTTGACTTGTATTGGTCACCAGCCCTGCAAAAGCAAACGAGAGCGTCACTTGGAATCGAATCAGAACGATGTTGACAACACCACCTTTTGAGTTTGAGTTAAGCGCTTGTCCACGTGTGAGATTGGTGCACCAAGGAACCTAATAACGATTGAGCATCATGATCTGCGTTCCGGCTGAGCGAGGCGTACTGGGTTCTTTTGGCACGCTAGCGGCTTCCGCCTGACTGACGGAATACGAACGATTTAGCGAGCCATGGAACGATGGCTGCGATATGTCGCTCGCTGCGGGTAACTGAAAACAGACGAAATTGCGGGCGTCAGTTGATATCCGACTCTATCTTGATTGCGGGGAACCCCGCCAGGAATAGGAAAGACGACTCGGCAATGGAGCTAAACACCAACCTCCAGTAGTGGGGGAACCTCTTCAACAAGCGGCTGTTCGCGTCCCATGATTCTGCGTCGACGTGTTTTTGAAGAACGCGAACGCCCAGCTAGTGGTGAGGCGAGACACGCCATCTCCGCATTTCTTATATATATCTTCAGAGAAATATGAGTCATTCCACAGCGTGCCGGAGTTGGGAAGCCTTTCTTGATCGACATGCGCGTTGCTGCCCAGGTTCGGTTTGAAAGTACGCGTCATCAAATGGCAAGCCCGCTTATGCGCATCCCTCCGTGAGAGCGCAGCATGTCCCCTCAGACATCCCTTGATTCTTTCGCAATACTCGGCTTCGGTCTACTGCAACGATCGTACCAATCGGGTTTCTGGGATTGAAAGCCTGTTTAGCAAATGCGCGGATGATGCTTCCGGCAATACTCTTGAAGAACAGACCAAATACAAGTGAAATACCAAGGTTTACAATAAGTAGCCTGGCTTGTTCGCTGGCTAGAGGATCTGAACATCGCGGTAGTCGGATGCGCATTCTTCTGGTTTCATCTAAGAGCTTTCAGAGCCCGGTGGTTCAGCGATGGCTTAGGCGGCTTCGGTACTTCTGTAACGAAAAGTTGACCGATACTGTAGTCGCGGTGAACATCAATCTTTGTAAAATGAGAGGCAAATAAGCCATTGTACTACCTCTTTCACGCTCATAACGACGCGGAGACCGCATCGCTTTTGAAAGATGCCAAATCGAATCCTATGGTGTTCTGTATCTCGTGGCGAGAGCGGGAGTCGCTTTCCGTGAGCTGATTCTCTTCCATCACCTGGATTATCTTCTAGCTCTGTTCCTGGCCGGCTCTGTTAGCAAACTTACTTTCGTACGAGGTAGATCCAACGCATCATACCGAAGTAACAGTAGAAAACTTCATCGATGGTTCCATTCGCTTGCAACGCGCTGACACTTGTGTGTTAGAGTGAGCTACTTATGGAGTCAATCTCAGTTTTAATATCGAAAACGTCACTAACCTTCTCAGCAATACGAGGATTATTTATCCCGCTCCTCCAAGAAGCATGGATCCGGGAGTTTCGGCGCTTGACGGCCAAAACATCTGGGAATATCGTGCAGTGATCGTGAACTCGCTGGTAAGAGAAGTGAAGGAGGCGAGCCGGATGAGTGATGGCGCGATTGTAGAGAGAGACAGGCATCCAACCGCTGAACCTCATCTGTCGGACCACAAAGGATTTTCATGGTGGCAGCAAGGCGAGCTTCACTGTTGACATCAAGGAAGTCGGCACCTTTCGCTCGTGGCAGTGCGTATACAACGGATACAGGTAAGAAGGCGATTGAGACGAAAAGGCCGAAGACGATTGTGAGCGTAAATCGTCGTCTTTATCGCTGGCAAAGGAAGATGTCTGATGGGACTATAGAGTACTGTGCTTTAGACTGAGTCCAGCTTTCCCAGGCCGAGTCTGCAACGTCGGAGAGACCGATGGACGTTGGGTAGTACACGACTGGGGACAGTCACTGAAGCGCCTTCGGACCTGCTCATCACTGAGGCTGCCTATCCTCGCGGTCGAGTATGTTCAAAAGCGAACGCTGTCGGGGAAAGAGAGGTCTCTATCCCCTTAACTGCCTTCGACAAACAAAAGCGAAAGGGTGCCGCTGGCGACGCAGAGACGCAGAGGCTGCTCGCCTCTTATGATCTCGGTGAAGAGCTTACCTGCGAGGTCAGAACAGTATAGGCGGGGAAAATGCTTAACAGGATGTAGATCGATGGAGAAGATCGTCACAGTGCACCGACTCCAGCACCATTGGACAGCATCGAAGCGGCTCGGTCCGAGATGCATCCCTCCCACACGATACGAACACAAAAGAACTGGCGAGCACGACAACAGTACAAACAGGGAGGCTGGTGGCTGTTGGGCGCCCTTCCGACGGAAGAGATGGGGAAGTTTATATTTTGACAAAAGCAAAGGAAAGGAGGGCTCAAAGGTCCAGAAGGAGGGCTGCCGCAGCGGCCGCCTTCTTCGCCACACGACGGGCGGCCTTCTTGGCGAGAGCCAAGTCTGCCACCGCAGCCTCCTTCAAGTGGACGTGCTCATCTGCAGCTGCAGCGAGGTTTTGAGTGCCAGCTCAGCCAGAGCCTCGTCGAGGTCGGCGCGGAGCATGTCGTCGGCAGCGTTCAGCTGCGCCGTCTTGGCCTCGAGGACCTTGTCGCGAGCAACAAGGTTGTGGACATGGTCCAGCAGCTTGTCGCTGCTGTGGACGCCGCAGCAGTCCACGAGTCGGGCAAGGAGGGTGGCCTCCTTGGTCTTCTTCTTGCCGAGCTTGATGTCAGCTTCCACGTTGTCAGCGAGGCGGAGGTTATCGGCCTTGGCGCGGCAGTTCTTCTTTCCGGAACCCATGTTGATTGTTCTGCAACGAGAAAGCGGAAAGGATCATGGATAAGTTTTGATTGATCTCGATCAATGAATGAAGGTCTTGCATCGCGATAGCTCAGAGAATCTTTCGAAACATCTTGCACGTCGAAGTGATCCGCGACAGGATCAGAGCTGGGAGTCGTCTTTCTGCACTCTGATCCATCGACAGGTCCAGAGACGCGGCGATGATCCGTTGAGTGATCCGTGCCCTGCACTTACCGATGGGAGATGAAGAGCGGGCGGGGGAGAGATAAGAAGATGCCGAGGGATATGGCGATCGAGAAGAGAGAGGGGGAGAGACCAGAGAGAGAGAGAGAGAGAGAGAGGAGACCGAGCGGGAGCAGCAGCAGTAACAGCGGCAGCATCCTCGTCCGCATCATTATCCACATCCGCGTCATCGTCGTCGTCTTCGTCCTCGGCCTCGGCCTCGGACTCAGCGGGCACGGCAGCAGCAGCAGCACTGACGGCAGCTCTATAACATCGAGGAGCAGGAGAAAGAAAAAGGTGAAAAGGTCGAAAAGTAAAAGTCACGATCGCGGAAGATGCCTGCTTCAAGAGCTGGCTCGTCCCATCAACCTCGGTGACGGCGACCAGACTTTGAAGGAGCGTGGCGCCTTCATCTTCTTCTTGCCGATCGTTGCAGCAGCTTCGGCGTTTTCGCTGGCGCGGAGGTTGTCCGGCCTTTGCGCGACAGGTCTTCTTGCCGGAACCCATGTTCATCGTTCTGCAAAGAGAAAGCGGAAAGGAACGTGGATGGGCTTTGATTGATCTTGATCAATGAATGGAAGGTCTTGCATCGCGATCGCTCAGAAAATCTCTCGAAACTCTCGCATAGCATTCCACGAAGTGATCCGGATCTCCCCCGCGCCGACACGTCGACAGGGGTCAGAGCTGGGAGTGCTAGCAGAGGTGCTCGTCCGTCGCCGCTGCGAAGTTGGCCTCGCGCGTCCTGCTGAAGTCTGAGCGGAGCAGGCTTGTGGCAGCGTTCTCCTTGACGGAGTCTGACGCCAGCTGGCCGTCTCGGCCTCAAACCGTTTGTTGCAAGCAAAATGGTTCAACAGCTGGTCGCTTTTGTGGCCGCTAGCTGCGGCGGCAGCCCGCTGCTCTTCTTTGAAGACAGGTATTCGTGGAGATGACGCAACATTCTCAGAAGCGCCGACCATGCCGTTGCCGCATTCGCCTCGAAGATTGCCGAGATGACGCTCTCTGGGGAATCCATTGGTGATTCCCGCCGTTGACGGTTCTGACTGGTTCATTGCCGAGCATGTAGATGTTTCACACTTTGCGTCCAGCCCACAACCATTGCCCACTGTCACGAGAATGAGCCTTCACCGTCTGTGCGCTTCGGGTTGGGGCTTTGGGGACCTCGGAGGGCACGCGATCTTGATCGATGGGATCTCTCGTTATGCGTGCGACTGATCGCTACCTCTGGCCGAAAAGCCGAAAGCCCATTATCGCGGCCAAAAGGTTGCTGACTCCACCAGGCCGGCTTCTTCCTTTGCAAGGCAGCTACGATCACGGCTCTCAAAGAGATTCTCTGGCACTGCTTCGCATCTGCAGCTCGCAGCTGGTAGGTGGGCCGTAAGACGGGACTTCAATCTGAGCGATAGTCCTCGGCAGCGGCGGCACCCAAGAGAGCAACATGAAGAAACCAGGTAAGCAACGCAGCGACAGAAAGCCGGGAGTCACCTCTCATCTTCGAGTTCAACTGCGTTCCATGACCAAAGATGCGAATGGGCATCGAACGCAGCTTTGCTCCCTCCATAAGCTTCGTTGCTGGGACGATGCCAAGTGCGTATGGGGATAACCGCCGAAAAGACACTCATGAGGCGAGGTTGGACTGAAATACACCGAGACTGAAGATCGCTCCTCAGCCCACCTGTTCCCCTCTTGATATCTGTGGTTTCTTCGGAAGCCTCTTCTGTCCTCTGTTTCTGTGAATCCAACCGTCTTTTCCAGGATCCTTCAAGCGGGCTGGTTCAAAGAGCGTTGATCGTCGACCGGCTTCATGCCCATATCGTCCCGCATTGGATTCCGCGCGCATAGTCGACGATTTATACAAACGAGAATAGAACGCTGAACTCCCATCTAGGCAGCTTTACAAACTGCTCAGATGGATCACGAACAGGCGTTTGTATGTGCCTAACTATTGTGCAAGCGCTGTCGACTGACGCTTCGGCCCTCAAGCAACTATTGCCATCGGAAGCAACTATTGCCGTCGGAATGCAAGCTTTGAAGGCGCACGCCCATGCTTTTTGCCCGATGGCGATATGTAACGACGATGCTCCGGGTGCTGTTTTACCTTTAGAAGCCTCGCTGGCCTCAGAGTCTGTGGTTGCAGAAGCGGTACGTGTATTGAACGCTGGCAGGTATTAACTATTGCTGACTAGCCTCCTCAACTTCCGTGTCTACTCCCGCGCACCCCCGAAGCGTCATTTTCTTTGCTCGTTGCAAAGGAATGATCCTCGCAATGTTAGCTATGATCATTACCGCCTCCCCATTCAGAGCCTCGTAGCTTGCCCGATTTTTATTCAAATACCAGGCAGGTTCTGCCGCTCGCTTCTCCGAAAGGTCCCACGTCCCCACTTCTCTCTGGTCGGATTCAACAGGAAAAAGGGCGACGAGCTGGGCTGGCACGTCCTGGACTGCCTTGAATCAGCCAAACCGATATGTTTCGCACGCCAGGACGGTTGGCTGTGGAGCATCTCTTTTGCTGCCTTCAGCTTCTTCGACAGACCAAGCCGTACTCCACCGCGAGTAATGTGCATCACAACCTTTCGATCGGAACTGCCCCGCAAAAGCGGCGACCAGCCTGCATGATGTTCGTCCTACCCTATCTGGCGCTGATAGTCGGGTGGAAGACCAGTGGGCTGGACGCTATCGCATTCGAAAAATCCGAAGGATGCCAGTGGACGTCAGCTCTGGACAGGCCTGTCACGGAAGCGTGGCGGTTTTGAGAAGAGGAGGAAGGAGGAGGAGGAGAGAAAGGCCTTTCCGTTCTTGTGTCGTAACGAGGTCCGTATCGGGAGGGCCGTTATGGCAAGCCATATGGAGACGGCAATGGAAACTCGAGACGGCAATGGCGCGGTCCCAACTCATCGTCGCAACCGCCGGGACGCACGATCCCGTCACGCACGCTCTTTTGTCCATTTGCATCTTTGGTCTGCCAGTGGTTTTCTTCCGTCTGCCGGTGGTGTCCTTGCTGAAGCGCGTGTCAGGAGGCGAGCTGTTTGGGGAATCGTGCATTGGGGATGTTTCCCAACCTTGTACATGGGAAACGGCTGGGTCGGCATGGCGGGTGCGAAATCAGCGCTCAAAGAAGAATAGCAGAGCCGGAGAAAGGTAGAGCCAAGTGTGACGGGTGTTCTCTTCACATGCACAAGAACGCAAGGGAGAGGGTGGGTCTCATCAGAGAAGGGCTTGCTTCAGGGAGCGAATATGGGAGGCCGCGGCGGCGGGTGGACTCTGACCTCGGACGCAGAGGAAAAGCCCAAGGTACTGCATGTGAGATACCTGCCGCGCCAATGTCTCTATCACATCAAACATGGTACTTAGAGCGGCGATGCGAATGCACGCTTCCTCCCATCACAGACTCTACTTTCCCGAGCAGCGGCAGGACGGTGCTCGCACACAGTTGGCCAGGGGAAGAGAGAGCGGGGGGAGCGCGGCTCGCGGGAGCTGCGCAGTCACAAAAGAGTTCCCAGCTGAATCCCTGGGGTTCCTCATCCGCGGCGGGAGCCTCTCTCTGTGTGACGTACCACCACCACCACCCCCTTTTGTCTTTGTTGTGACCCTTGTGTGACCCTTGTGCGACCTGTTCCCGCAACGGCCGCTGCGGCGCAGTTGTGGAGTCGCCGCAGTCCGTTCGCCAAGTCTCTCTCTCCGGGAACCCCGTCACCAGTGACATTTACATGTAGCCTACGACACATTCTCACCAGACCCCTTCCTACATGTATCGTATATCGCAACCACCCCCCTCGGAACGCACCCCGCTCAAGCACACTCTACTCCACCTGTCCACCTCGGACCCCACCCGAGGTTTCCTTCATAGTTGACACGCAATGACCCAAGACTGCTGGACCTGCTCCCACTGCACGTACGACAACCCTGTGTCGTCCCCGTCGTCTTCCAATGGCGTCTGCGAAGTGTGTCAGAACCCAAGAGTCCTCAGCACCACTCTCAACGGAACCCCTTCCGCTTTCGCCGGCGCCACCTCCTCCACCCCCGCCGTCTCACAATTGCCAACCTCGCAGGCTCCCTCGACGTTGTCACCCACATACGCCCCTGCTGGCACTCCCGTCATGTCGACCGCCACGGCCGCGCCCATCACCAGGACGTATCCGCCTCACATGAACGATGTTATCCGGGCTGGCCTGGTGCGTGCGGGGGACGAGCAGGAGATGCTCGGCTTGCTGCAGCAGGCCCAGAGAGCCGCTGGCATCTTCAACCAGGACATTGAGCCGGAACACGACACCGAATACACCTGCTCGTGCTGGTCGTGCAAGTACAAGTGGGCAAAGTACAACAGGGTGGGCGTCCACCACACCTGGTCTCACGCCGTCAAGTATCCCGGAGAGAAATCCTACAACGACGTTCCAAACATCGGCGGCTCTTGGAACCCTTACTCCATCATACGGAAACCTTTCCCGTACGGCTGGAGCTCGCTGGGCAGCCGTTCCTCGGCAGCAAGCTACGCCTACGGGGGCTCGAACGTGCCCGTGGGCTTGCGACCCGTGCCCGAGTACTACACCGCGTTCCTCCACCAGACCATCGCCCTCAACAACGACCTCAACCGCAGGGCCCAGGTTGCCGTAGACGGCATCGAACCGACCGACCTGTGGGGAGAGGAGGAGCGCTTGGATGCCGTCACCGACGACATCTCAAAGATGGGACTGGACGGCGCAGGAGACAGGAAGCTCGCCGAGGAACATGCGCGGGCCGTCGGCTTCCCCGCTCTGGTCCCGGATCCGACTCCTTTGAAAGCGAAAAAGTCTGGCATCTTCTCCAATCTGAAGAGCACGCTGGGCATCGACTCCTCGTCGTCGTCGGCCGGCGGTTCGACCAAGCAGTCTCGCAAGGATGACGAACTCCGAAACGCCATCCTTCTCGAAGAATGCGGACGGTGGCCCGACAAGGAATGGCGTGCCGTCGTCGCCAACTACCAGGAAAAGATCGGCATGACCCGACAGGTCGCGGAACTTCGCAAGCGGAAACCCATCCAATACCTTCATCTTCTCCGTGCCGGCTACTTCGAACCGATCCCCATCGCCTGGGCCAACCTTAACTCGAACCCGCTCAAGTTCAGCATCGAGGGCGCAGGCGGGTGGCGAGGCATCACGCCCGCTTGGCGCGGCTTCGAGGATACGGCCGAGGAGCGACTCTACTACATCCTCAACCATCGCGACGGCTCGCACGCCGCCGCGCGTCTGAAACCCGACTTCATCAGCGAGATGAACATGGCGAGAGCGAGGATGGCCTCAGCCGTCGAACCACCGCCTCAGTACTTTGCGGCAGACGACACCTGTCACAGACAACACACCAGCGAAGGCTACTCCCATCAGGTCATGCCTCCACCCTTCCGACCCTACGACCGACCCGAGAATGCTACCGACGATACCATGATTCTCCTCGACGTGTCAGGATCCATGGATTTCGAACCCCAAAGACCTGTCTACAACCAATACCTCATCCAAGGCTTCGCACCCTCGAACCAACCAAAGAACAAGGACGTGGCCAAGGCCATCATCCGTCGGTTCGTCGACGCGATGGGGAACCACGATCGAACAAACTCGGGGTACGACCTCGTGACCTTCTCGGACTCTGCCCGTCACGTCGGACGCGTCAACCACCGCACCCTCGACGACGTCTGGCGCAACGTGAGGATCGGAGGCGGGACTCGGGTCATGACGGGATGGCAGAAGGTCAAGGACATGCACTTTCGAAAGCATCCCCGATCGGCCACCCACCATCCCGTCTACGGATGGCAGGCGGGACCCGACACCCCCATCCTCCGACTCCTCCTCCTCCTCGACGGCGAGGCCACCGACATGGACGAGTTCGAGCTGGACGTCCTGGCCCTCGACTGGTGTCACATCACCATCTTCCTCATCGGCGTCGACGACTGTCCCCACCATCATCGACACGCCAACGAGCTGAAACGCATCGGCGACGTGAACCATCACGTCTCGTTCGTGGACACCCAGGGAAACGCCCCCGAGAGGTTCGTCACCCACGAGCTGTTGAAGCGACATCTGGGATACGATGTCTCCATGCAGGAGTTCGAGACCATGGAGGTCCCACCGAGTTATGATCCCGGGTTTTGATGATCATGTGGGTCCTTCCTTTGGTTGGTTGTTTCCCAAACTTCGATGGAGAGGCTATCACAGATCCTATGTACATATATATTTTTGTCGTGAGCGGAATCATCATGCATTTTTGACAAGCCTTTCCCATGATATGAAAGCG
>JADGJA010000736.1:0-11573 GCA_027596035.1 Thoreauomyces humboldtii | reverse complement strand
GGGTTACACCGACATGAAGCCGCTTCCAGGGTTTTGCCGTAAAAAAAAGTGGATACGCAGAACCGACGGTAACCGACGCCGTGTACGGAGGGTGAACCGGCCGCCCGCGGAGCCGCCCCTACTTGCTGCCCGCCTGCAACGCGTTCCGCTGGCGTTTTGCCGAACGAACGGTGGGGGGAGGGTTCCTCACACTATGCACGCTCTACTCCGGCCCTACTCTGGTCCCGCTTTTCTTCTGTCTCCATACTCTGTGCATGTACCATAGACCGCTTGCATCACTACCGCTGTACCCCACTGCGTGCAATCCGCTGCCAACTCTCACCTGTAGGGCCGAACAAGAAAAGGAAAGCTCCTCCCGCTGCCTGCCGTACATCGAACCGACTCGACCCCACGGCCCTTCTTTGCTCGCACACCTGCCACGACTATCACTTTCACCCGGCCTTTCTCTTGGATTCGCGTTGCTTGAAGAGCAGGTCACGTCTCCTCACGTCCCTTGCACGACGAGGCCAATGACAGAGCGGCCGACGGAAGCCCATCAGCAGCACCTTCGTCCACCGGCGCCAGACCTAGGCTCTTCATCCTCCATGCTGTCCGTAGCATCCCTCTGTCTCGACGAGGACACCGCTCCTAGCTCTCGTCTTCCGCCAAAACTCCCTCAGCTCTCCACCGCAAAGCGAAAGGCAGCGGACGTCGAGTCCGGGGCCTTCATCGCCGTCAACAACGAACCAGTGTACATGGGACAATGTGCAGACCGATTCTTCATCCCGGTGTCGCCTTCCGAGGCTCACAAGAGGAGAAAGAGCGACGAGGCTCTGTCAGACAGGACGTACCCTTCGTCGGCGTACGTTCCCCCCGTCTCTCAGGGTCCCGCTCATGCGCAGCACGCTTCATCGGCCGTGGAGAGAGCCATCGAATGTCCGTCGGGATCCACCGTTGCTTGCAGGGTTTGGGGCGATGTGAGGAACTCGACGCGACGCGTGCTATGCGTCCACGGATGGGTGAGTGTCTGTCAACTAGCCATGACTCGTGAAACCAGGACGAGACTCTGATCTTTGATTCCCCTTTTACCAGTTGGACAATTCGGCGAGTTTCGAGACTCTGGCGCCGGTGATCGCGAGCACGGGTGCTTGCGTGGTGTCTATGGACATCCCCGGTCATGGACATTCGAGCTGGAAGTCGCCTAGCGGAGGATACTACCTTTGGGACATGGTAGGTGACCATGCTTCCCGTCTGTCTACCCGAATCCTTCCTCACCCTTTTCCGCCATGCTTCTGCAGCTGGACGATCTCCTCGGTGTGGTGGACGACCTGGACTGGCCAACCTTCACCGCCATCGGGCATTCCACAGGCGGACACCTCCTCACCTCCTTCGCCGGGACCTTCCCATCCCGAGTGACGGAACTCCTGCTCCTCGAATCCATCGGTCCCGCCATCCAATTCTCACCCTCGGACGAAGCCGCCGAGATGGCATCCTTCATCCGTCGAAGACGAGCCCTGAACACTCAACCTGAGAAACCACCCGGAGCCCACCCATCCCAGCCTCTCACGGCCAATCGTCGCACTCGGGTCTACGCTAGCTTCGAGGACGCGGCCCGAGCTCGATGCAAAGGGTTCACCACCGTCTCCATCACAGCTTCCCGGATGATCTGCGAACGCGGTCTCATCCCGGTTTTCCCGACTTCCAATCCCGCCACCGACTCGACACAACCCGGCGGTCAGCAGAAGAAGGGGATCTCGGGAGAAGTGGCGTATCAGTGGAGGACGGACCCGAGACTCACGTTGTGGGGATACCTCTTCAGCGCGGAATCCACCGTCCGTGCCATGATGCGAGCCACCACTGCCAGGGTCCTCTGCGTCGTCGGCGAGAGGTCGGGCGTCTTCAACCTGGCCGATCCGAGGTTCACGAGGAGACTCGCTGCATTCAAGGATCCTACCACCGCTAGCGTACCCGGTGGCTCTCATCATGCGCATCTGGAGGAGGAGACGGCCGGCGTCGTTGCCGACCTCTGTCTGAGGTTCTTGGGGTGGCGGTGAACGAGCGGATGCGATGGGTTTTAGGTAGAGTTTGTTTCTTTTTCTTCTTTCTGTATCTCCTTTATCTATATACACCTGCTGCTTGGACTGTGCATCTTTTTGGAGAGTGGAAGAAGCGGCTTTCCATCTTTGGTCGATGCATCACGCCCGAGGGCCTCTTGCATCCGGCCGGGGCACCTCCATGAGATCGAAACTGATCGGTTTCCTGCCGCCTGCGCTGTTGGCGGACGGACGGACGCGAAGGAATGTCCCCTTGAGATGCGGGAGTTGCGGGTCCCGTCTTGTTTTGCTTGGGCGGTGGAGCTCCTTTGCTATCGAAGTGCCGGTCAGTCGAACCGGAGTGTTCCAATTGTTGTGACGGCATTCCCCCATGACGATTCCCGACCCTTGGGGACGAAACAGCCAAACATACCCTTCCTCGAGGCTCCTTACTTCAATCGGCTAATGTCCCATCGTCTCGTCCTCTCCGGCTTGTAGCTAGTGGGTTTCGTCGTTCCATTCCGTTTTTTGAAGTTCCTTGTACTCTGCGCGCTTGCCTCTTCCCCTTCGCATGTCGGCACCCCGTCCTCCAGGAGCAGGGGGAAGCTTGACCACTCCTGTCATGCCACCAACAGCGACAATCTCACCGCAGGTGCCTCCGTCATCCGTCCCTCAGGGTGCTGCCGTGCCAAACTACGCGGCCAGGCCTCAGAACGTCCAGGCTGGCCGGGGACAAGGGATGGGGCGACCGTTTCCTGGTGGAATGTCCCTGGCGCCTGGGGCTTTCGCTGGGAACCCTGCTGCCGCTGGAGCAGCTGGAGCTGGAATGACCGGTCAGGTTCCCGCAGGGGCGATGCAGGGAAGGCCGGCCATGACACCTCAGCAGCTTCAGCAGTATCAACAGCTGATGTCGGTCCGCCAGGCTGTTCTCCGGGCGCATCCCAACATGACGCAGCCTCAACTGGAGCAGCTCCTTCAGAAGGATCCAATGTACTTGAAGAACTTCATCACCATGCAGCAGCAACAGAGGCAACGCTTGATTGCGCAACAGCAACAGCAACAGCAACAGCAAGCGCAAGCTGCCGCGCAGGGAGCTTCCATCCCCCCGGGACAGACCATCCAACAGCAGCAACAACAGCAACAGCAGCAGACGCCACAACAGCAGGTTATGAACAATCTCCTTTATCAGCAGCGTCTCGCCCAGGCCCAGGCCCAGCAGATGCAGCTCCGGGCACAGCAGCAGGGACAGCTTCAACAGCACGCGCAAGGCCAGGCAGGACCACATATGGTCGCACAACGGCCGATGCTTCAACAGCAGCAGATGCAGCAACAGCAGGTTCAACCTTCACCGCAGCCGCCATCTCAGCAGATTCAGCAACCCCGCCCACTACAGCAACAGCAGCAGCAACAGCAGCAACAACAGCAGCTTCCTACGCCAGTCATGCCGGCTGGGTCCATTGCCACTCACACTCCCGTCATCCGTCCACGACCACCCATGAACCTTCAGCTCGGCCAACAACCTCTTCCACCTGCGCCAGGCCAACAAATCTTGCCGACGCTGACAGATCAGGAACGCCTCCAAGTTCAACAGATTCAACCGCTCCTGGCTCGTGCCTTGCAGATACATCTTCAAATGCAACTTGCGACAACGCTGACAGATGCTCAGAGGGCTGCTGGCAAACGCGAATACGAAGCATTGATGAGCAAGGCTGTGGAACTTAGGGCTCCGCTCCCGGAACACGTTCATCAGTGGATCAACCTGTGGCATGCCAGGAGTCGGCAACAGTTGGCGCATCGGCACAATCTAGCCTTGATGCAACGGCAAGCGGGACAGGCGGGGATCCAACAACCGCAGCAGGCCGGGATACAAGCCATGGCTGGGGCCCAGCAGAACATGCAAAACATCTTGCCCCAACAGGCGATGAACCTGCAAATGCAACCGAACCAACTTCGTCAGGTCGGTCAGGCCGCGGCCAGAATGTCCGCTGCCCAAAGTCAGCTGCTCCTGGGACAGCATCATCAACAACAGCAGCGTCCCATCTTGGACCAACAGCATCCACATCCCCCGAGCGTTCGACCTCAGCAGCTTCAATCACCGCAGCAGCAGCAGCAGGCTCAGCAGCTCATGGCGGCTCACATGGCTCAACAGCAAGCGGGAGGCCGACCCCTGACCGTGCAACAGCAGATGCAGCTGCAACTACAGCGTCAGCAGCAGCTGAACGGCGCAGCCGCTCAGCTACGTCAAATACGACCCACTGCGATATCCATACAGTCTCCGACGATGGACGCGCAAGGGAACGTATCGGCAACCCTCTCCGCCAACAGCTCACAAAGCAAAGTTGCCGCCACCGCAAAAGCTCGCATAGCCGGAACAGCATCCCCGCGCATGACCCCCGCTTCATCCACCACCACCACCACAACACCATCCACCCTGGGTTCCGTCGGTCAGCCCCAGGTCGCACCCGTCGTCCCCGTACCTTCCGTACCCGCTCCTCCAGTGGTCCCCGTCGAACCCAAGCAGGAGGAATCCCTCCACGATCCCTCCATCGGGTTCACGAACCAGATCTTCTCGGAGGTCCCCATGCATGGGATCGGAAGCGGATCGAGGTTCATCGCGCGGAAGGGGTCGCCGCCACCTTCGTCCACGTCGCAGGGGTCCCTTCTACGTCTGTTCGTGGATCAGTCTGCGAACACGGACCCCGACGCGGTCTCGGGATCGATAGCGACGTCGGCGGTAGAGACCTCCCTCGGGAAACGAAAGTTGAGCGACCTCGTCGAACAGATAGATCCAAGAGAGAGGTTGGAGCCGGAGGCTGAAAACGTATGTATCTGCATATTTGTTTTTTTCTGCGGACTGGGTTGGGCGTCGGTGTATATACTAAACCTCGTTACTCCTCATAATGCTCCCAGTTCCTGCTCCGTCTTGCCGATGACTTCATTTTGGACGTGACGCAACGAGCATCGAAAGCCGCAAAGCATCGCGGTTCGAGTTGCCTCGGAGTCAAGGACCTTCAACTAGAGCTAGGTGAGCTCTCTCGGAGTCCCACGACACATGTTCTTTTTTGTTTCTTGGCTCTCTGGGGCATCCCCTTGACGTTTTTCTTTCTTCCCTCTAGAACGGAACTGGAACCTGCGCATCCCCGGCTACACGACGGAACTCAAACCCAACAAACGCGTGACCCTCTCGACCCTGCACCAGACGCGTCTGACGCTCGTGCACAAGCAGAAGGCGATGGACGGCGCCAAACGACGCGCAGCTGCCGCCGCCGCCGCCGCCGTGGCCGCCGCGCAAGCTGAGGCTCTAGTTTCGGCAAAGGCTTCTTCAGCGACAGGGCCGGATGTGACAGCGAACGGAGGTGGGGACGATGATGACGAGATGATCGTTCGAGATCCTGGTCTTCCGGTCGGCGGTCCGCCTACCTTGACCAACGCACCTGTTGCGTTGCCGATGGAGACGGCGGTTTGATGTATATATATATATTTCCTTTTGCATGGTATACGAAATCACAATAGTAAACCCTCCGCTTCCAAGCCGGTTGAAAGCAAAGCACCATAGACCTGATGCTAAAACACCCCTCGCTGAAGTCAACAGCCTCACACCCCTACTGAACGAAACACTTGATAATACCCATCTTTCGATACCACTTTCTCCTCCTCGTGAGATCCGCCGATAAAAATGAAACCGAACCGAATGATTTTCCAAGCGTTGGCATACCGCTCCAAGCGTTGTTTGCGTTGAGAGACAATGAGAAAAGGGTCAGGGAGAAGAGCGATGACACAGTGGTGGCTTTGGCAACTCCGTTTCATTGTGGCGGCAGAATCCTGCCTATTCATCGGCCCAAGCCCCAGTCACTTTGCAATTCGAAGGTAATGAAGTATATATCATATCTGGAGTATCTGGTATTCGCAACGCGCTTTTAAAAAAAGGAATGATACAAGTGCCCCCGGCGCCGTCCTTCGACGATGGGAATGGGGTGCTATGGCTCGCAACAGAATGTAACGGAGTCACGCAATTGAAGCGGAGTCGAACAGCTTGTTGCCATGGAGCTTGATCTCTGGTCCGCGCGAGAGTTCCGTGATTCTTCGCATCGGTGTCACCGGAACACTATCCATCCATCCATCCATCCTTCAGCATCCTTCCATTTCTCGGCAGATTGGAAAGGAGTCACGATCCCGTTGCCGTGCCCCGACAGATTGGAAAGGAGTCACGGTCCCGCTGCCGTCGGTCGACAGATTGGAAAGGAGTCACGGTCCCTCTGCCGTCGGCCGGCAGATTGGAAAGGAGTCACAGTCCCGCTGCCGTCGGTCGTTAGATTGGAGTACAGTCAGCATCTTGCAGCGAGAACGATCTGACTCGAAGGAGTCCCATTGCCATCCGTCCGTTGTCCAACCGATTGGTTAGGATTGACTATTTCGATGCCGTCGTCCAATCGATTGATTAGGAGTAACAATCCCAATGCCGTTGTCCAACCGATTGGTTAGGATTGACGATTCCGAAGCCGTCGTCCAACCGATTGGTTAGGAGTAACAATCCCGATGCAGTCAGCCGACAGATTGAAAAGTTTGCTGAATCCCAATGCTGTAGCGATCGAAGTCGCCGGAAGACTACCGCCACCTGTCAGTCGGCCGACAGATTGAAAAGGACTTACAATCCCCATGCCGTAGGGGTCAAAGTTGCCGGAAGCATATGGCCACCCGTCGGTCGGCCGACAGATTGGAAAGGAGTCACAATCATGACAGCCTGTAAGTGGACGTCGAAGGAAGACACCCCCCGCCTTTTCAACCTCCGACAGATTGAAAAGACGAAAGAACCTCAAGGTTGTTGGGCTCAAAGTCACCGGAACACTACGATCGTCCGTCCGTTCCGCGGCAGATTTTGCACAGTGTGAATCCCAGCGCTGTCAGGCCCCAAGGCCATTTCAACCTCCGGCAGATTGAAAGGACGTTCCAATCCCCAGGCTGTCTAGGACCTTGATCTGTCGCAATGCAGCCCCTAATTCCGCCGAAGTTCGCTGCAACTCTCCGCGCCCAAAGTCACCGAAGAGCCAGTCTTTCTGTTCCAACCTCCGACAGATTGAAAAGACAAAAGAATCTCAAGGTCGTCGGGCTCGAAGGAATTGGAAGACTATCACTGTTTCTCCGTTCTTCGGCAGATTGGATAGGAGTAAGAATCCTGGGGCTATCGGGCCCAAGGTCACCGGAAGGCCTGCTCCTCAGTTCCAATCTCTGACAGATTGAAAATTCGTAAGAATCCTGGGGCTATCGGGCCCAAGGTCACCGGAAACCCTGCGCCTCAGTTCCAATCTCCGACAGATTGAAAATTCGTAAGAATCCTGGGGCTATCGGTCCCAGCGTCACTGGAATGCCAGCGCGTCTGTTTCAATCTCTGACTCGTTCAGCGTTTTCTCGATCTCGGCAGCGGAGGTCGCGGGAACGTGATGTTCTTCCTGACCGTTGGCGAGCACACCCATCTGCAGGAGTACGTAATCGAGAGCTGAGCGGATCCGCTTGAGCTCCTCTGGGCTATCGGGCCCCGTGTCACTGGAAAGCCAGCGCCTCTTTTCCAACCTCTGACAGATTGAAAAGACGCAAGCAATAGATTGAGGGGAGTAACGTTCCAGGACCAGAGGGATCGTTGCCCGGTGGCCACTCGACCACAAGCGTCCGTCGTAAGAGAATGATCGCAAGACTACCGCCGGGAGCTCACGTCCTAGCAGATTGGACAGGAGTCATGCGATTGAAGAGGAGTGGACCAGTTTGTGACCGTAAGGATTGACGAGTGGTCGCCGCTTGTAGACACGGGTCAGTTGGGTAGGAAGAACGGGAAGGCGACGAAAGCCTGTCGAGTTCCTAGCAGATTGGAAGGCAAACAGCACGCAACAGCCCTTGGCACAGATACAGGGCTCACTTCCAAGGACACGCCTCCGTTGTGAGAAACTGATGGAAATACTGGGAAAATGATCGAAATACTGATGTCTGCGATGGCACCCTTTGGCGATTGAAAGGGGTAGACCGATTGAAGAGGAGTGGACGAATTCGAAATCTCGAAACCGGATGTCTGATCGCCGCTCAAAGACCCGCGTCTGTTGTACAGAAACCGACGAAAGATTGTTGCCCAGCGTCCGCTTCCCAGCAGATTGGAAAGCTGATCGGAAAAGGTGAATCCGCCGGACCTGCATTGAATCTCCGACCGGCAGATTGAAAAGTGATCTTGACATCTTCAGCATCTCCACACAATCTCAGGGTGGACTTCTGCCGTGAATCCGTGCATTGCACGATAGAGACCAGGGCGTATCATCCACAATCTTTCGGACACTTGCGAACAACTGCTCGCAATGGCCCTTTTCACCCCGAGGGGAAGGTCCCATGCGTTTGTTACGAAAAGCTCCTCAGTTTAAAGGGAGTGTTGGATAAACTGTCGAGCCTTTTCTTCCCTATATAAGCGAGAGAACCTTTTCCTCTCTCGCTGATCTCTAAGCAATTCCGAGATCGTACGCCATCATTAGTTCCCTTCAGATTCCCGGGGAGCCTTGGTCTCTACACCGTTCAGGGCTGTATCGGGATCCGGGCATCTTCTCGTTCTCCGTCAACGGCGCATGCGGACTGCCGCCATGGCTTCCTGAACTGCCAGAACAATGCAGTGCTTTGAAAAGTAACTCGGGACCCAGGCATCCTGAAGTTCTCCTTCGAAGCGTGCGATGGGTCGCTGGTCTGGATCGAGGCCCTGACAAATTGGACATAATTCACGGCGGCTTCAGATTCTCCAATGCAGCTTTCGGTAGATCGCCGGAAAGAATGAGAGCCCTGACAGATTGGAAAGGAGTCAGGGCATCTTCAAGTTCTCCAAGGGGGCTGTCGGTAGATTGCCGGAACAAATCAACACCCTGACAGATTGGAAAGGAGTCAGGGCATCTTCATGTTCTCCCGGGGAAATATCGATGAATCACTGGGGTGACGCAATGCCCTGACAGATTGAAAAGGAGTCAGGGCATCTTCGAGTTCTCCAAAGTAGCTGTCGGAAGGCCGCAGAGATGAAACAAAGCCTTGTCAGATTGCTAAGGCAATTGGGCATCTCAGAGTGCTTTAAAGGGGCTGTCAATGGACTGCTGAGATGTATCGAAGCCTTGCTGTATTGATACGGAGTCACAGGGTCTCTGGCGTGGCCAAGAGGTGTGCCCAGTAAAGAGCGTGTTCGAAACCTTTTGGCCGGGATAACGTGGCTTGAACCTGTGATCGATGACAGGGAAGCTGGCCGTGAAATAGAAGTTGTGTTTGCGCGGTGCCTGATGACGCAAAGAGGATGGGTCAGTATGAGGTTCGCAGCAATAGGTAGCTTTCCTCGATGCTTGTGCATACCACGACTGAGCAATCTTGTCTTGTACTGACTGGAGTCTGCTCCCGGGTGGGGAGGCGTCGAATCTGTTCTTGAAGAAGACCCGAGGAAGCAAGTTAGGAGAGTCATTGACAAGCCAATCATGCTGAGCAGAAAGCATACCCTCATGTCTCTTCCTTGCCCATTTCGTGAGGACAGCGACCTTGATGGAATGTCCGCCTTGACGCGAGTTTGCAATCGCCGCCTGTGCCTTTCGTCGAGCTGGCCTTCTTGCTTAATCTGAACGTTCAAGTGACGGTGATCTATGCAGCATCGCGTGGACCTGTTCGGCTTGCTGCTGGCAGACTGTGCGGCTGCGCATGAGATGCCGTTGACGTAAAGAGTCCAGCGACCCCTGGTGAGTCCTTGAATTGGATAGGCGCTGAAGCTTGCCGCAGCGTTGCCAGACACGTCTGGGTTCATGTTCCGGTCACGTCTTGGGTTCGTAGGGAACGGAACTGAGCCTCGCGGCTCCTTGTCCTTGCGTCTCGTTTCGAAGTGCTTTCCGTGAGCTGCAACCGCAGAGGTTGAAGATGTCTCGCTGCGACCCATAGACAACCCAGGCTGCGATGGGACAAGTATCGAGGTGAGGGAGGTGAGGTCAGGTTGATGGCGATGGGGAAATGAGTTGGACGCGGGAATGTAATGGGATGGGAGCGACCCACGCTGAACATGGCGCGCGTCGCAGCACAGCACAGCACAGCAGAGCCACCATCAGAAAGCACATTCTCTGAAGCAGCAGCTCGGAAAGAGGGGCGTGCCCGGGCTGCGCAGCTCATCTCGCAACATCACATCACACACAAACACGACGACTCGACCTACCTTCCGTAACTGTTCTCTTTGGTCGAAACCTACGCGCGCGATGTGTTAACAGGTCATTGTTTCTTATCTTCTGACGTCTGCCTTCGTCGTGTTTCTTGCTCGTCTGATTCTCAGCCCCTGCACCATCTACGACGGTCCATCTGGAATCTTTCGACGTCCATACCAGCTGAAGCCTTCGTACTCTCTGGGCTTGGAGGATTGGTGAGTCCTACACACACGCTCTCTCTCTCTCTCTCTCTCTCTCTTCATCACCACACTCTTACTGTTCTTCTCTCTGATCGTCTCTTCCCATCTGTTCCGGGGACTTTGAGGCTTCACTCTTCAGTGGCCATGCTTCGGGGCTGGACGGGCCAACCAAAGCATCCCTACTCTCTGGGCTTTGTGGATTGGTGAGTTCGTAGTTTCATTGTCGCTTTCATGCCTTCCCTACATCGCTCATTTTTCTCTCCACTCTCTCTCTCTCTCTCTCTCTCTCTCTCTCAGGCGCCCCAAGATCTTCAAGGCCGTGTCGGGCCAACCGAAGCTTCGGGCTCTCTGGGCTTCCGGGATTGGCAAGTCTTCGCACATCCTTACGCCTCATTGACTGCTTCTTTCCCGAACCATCCTAACTCTCTTTTCTCTCTCTCTCTCTCCCTCTCTCTTAACAGGGAGCTTGAAGATACTCCTGGCCACTTTTGTTGTAAGACCGGTTGAGGTTCAGTATGATTCGAGTCACAGTGGAAAAATGGATCTCGTCTGGGGATGCCGCATACTCGGTATAGTCGCTTCGGTTGTCCGGGTTTTGTCTCTTCTGTAGGTAATGCAGCTTGCCTCCCTCACGGGGAGGTGAACCGTCCCCAGCCGGTGTGAAATGCAGAGGGTCTACGCTTCTCACTTGTTCTCCAGCCTTTCTTTCAGCAGAACAAGACGTTGGGCCCACCAAGCTTTCTTGACCCTTTTATTCTTAAACATATCGTTCTTCAGTAATAACATCTTGCACTTTTGCTTCCTAATTTCTCAGAGCCATCTGCTGGTGATACTCGCTGTTTCCGTTGAGATCATGTTCGCCCAGTCACCCTGCTTGTACTTTGTTACTCGATTTCTACTGGGTCTTTGCTCACGACCCTCGAGACGCAGAGGGGACGGACACATCGTCAAGGAAACGGGCGAGGCTGAAGCTCAGGATCCCGGACTTCTGGCGTTGACCTTTCGAAACCTCCTGCTTGCAGCCCCTCGACGATCACTCGGTATTCATGGCGAAGGGCAACCGGGCAACGTCTTGCGTGTGCGTTATATAAGTCGTCCACCTTTTGAACAACCGCTCTCGTCGAGGGAAGTCCAGGTACCGGTGGCGGCTTCCAAAGCAGAAGCTCCGCAGCGACTTACTC
>JADGJA010000735.1:0-11587 GCA_027596035.1 Thoreauomyces humboldtii | reverse complement strand
GCCCCACCCACCCCACTCCAAAAGCCTCATCTGCAGCGCACAGTGCATCAATACCGGGTACCCACGAGCCCGACGGAAAACCTCCTTGCGCTCTCCTTCAGCCTCCAGGTAATCTTACGACTGACCCGAACCTCCCGTCCCAGGCGAACTCCCCTTCTTCGCCGAGAGAGCGCGCGTCCCCTCACCGTTCCCCCTCTCATCATTCTCTGTTTCGCCCTTCCTTCTCTTTTGGTACTACTTTCAGACGCACCTTCCGCCGTCCCTGGTCATTTTCTGCGGAAAGGGAAAACCCGTCGGTAACGGCCTAATAAATCGGCAAGGGTCGTCCGGTACTTTTTCCGTTTCGCTACCTCCTCGCCCCGCGTCTTTCCCCCCCACCGCCGACCTGGGAACATTCCTTCCCATTCCCACACTCTCTGCCATCTCTCTTCCCCGGACGCTCGCCATCCCATCCCCGGCCTCGGTCGCATCCCCACGTCCCTCCTCGTTCAGTCCTCGGTCGACCCTCGAAAGAACGCGTCTCCTTTCCTGCTCCGGACCGACATCTCCATCCTGGGAACGTGAACAACCAAAGAACTTTTATCTTCTCGCGGACCTTCCTTCTTTTTTTCTTTCCTCGGGACTGGATTTTAAATAGCTTGGACGAACCTCATCCAAGGGATACCCTGCATCGACCATGAGAAAACCAAGCAAGAAGGATGACTCGCCTTATCATTTCGTGCCACATACCCAGTACATGTTCACGCCGTCGCGTCCGGGAGGTGTCGAGGAGAGGTTCGCATCCTTGCATCTTCTTTGGGTTTTCGTCGAAACCCTTGTACGCGTGCAGCAAGGGCTGATCGTCTCCTCGCTTTCCTTCGCAGGGACAGGCAACTCACGCTGAAGGTCAAGCAGCATCCCGAGCGCGCGCGTGCATATAGCGGCGGTCTGAACGAGAAAGGTATGTAAGCGCGTGTGGGATTCATACGGTTACGAGGCTTCTAAACCTTGGGACTTCCTCATTGCATAAAGGTGATCGACGGCCGCTGGATCCTCCTCCAATTGCACAATGTATGAATTGTTGAGAAACTCATGCGATGCTACTCATCTGAAGAAACAACCTGACGCTTCTTTCCTTTGTTTTCTCACGTAGTACTGCTGACGAGCAAGCGCACCGGCAAGCCTTGCATGTAAGTCTACGTGGTCGATTCATCCAATGGATAGGATTTCGTATCGTCAGGATCATGAAATCTGACCACTCCTTTTCAACGATCGTAGGGACCTCTTGCATAACCCATACTACATGTGCTACGCTAGTCTCTGGCACGAGGATCGGGACGAGGAGGTCACTTCCGAGCAAGACAACGGTCGCGGACGCGCTTTGCTCACGGGAACCCTCGTCACCTCCATGGCGCGGTTGAAGGACGTCAACAACGTGGACGGAGCCTACTTTCCCTTCGTTAATCTCGTCGTCATGGTCGAGGGAACGTTCAGGATCATGTTCACCGTTTTTGAGATCGGCGGGTGAGTGTTATCGGTTTGATTTACGGAAAGAGTTGGCTGCGCCTGGGACTGATCGAAGCCATCCTATCTTGTCAGTGGGGTCGTGCATTGCCGGGGGAAGGTTTGCACTGCGCCATTCACGTCGTATGGCAAGGCATTTCCTGGTGTCAGTGGTGAGTTGCGAGAGACCCGGCTTTTACGTACATTTGCATGTGTTCCTGACTGCATTTTTTTTTGTTCAAAGAAAGCACTGCTCTCTGCCGTGTGTTCGCTGACCAAGGCGTCCGTTTGCGAGTCCGCAAGGAGCCAAAGCTTCGCAGGTTCGGTAGCACAGTCTTGTTTTCGGTTGCGTGCTCTACCACTCACATTGCACTTCCGTTGTTCAGGAGCAAACCGGCGAAGCAGAAGGTTTCGCAAGAGGAGGATGTCGAAACACCGAAGGTCTCGCTTAAACGCAGACGCTCAGCACCCAGTCGTGTGACGGCATTGACCATGCGGAAGCGAATTGCATCAGACATCATAGCGAACGATGCCGGTGCAGCGCAAGCTAGATACCCGCCTGTACTGAACGCTGGAACGGCGCAGCGATCGGCACCGGCTCGCATGAACGGACCGGACCCGTTGAGCCATCAACGACCTCCGATCCCACCGCCATCCTCCGACCCGTCCTCTTCTTCTCGACCTTCATCTGGGTCTTGGAGCATCCGTCTGCCAAGTCCTCGACCATCTTTCAAATCGCCTGCTCTTTTCTCGCCATCGGAATCCGTTTCGAGTCGGGCTACCTTCAGTCTCGGTAGTGATGGTTTGCCTAGCCCGGCTTATCTCTGTGCTCCGGACGGTCCGCCAGTTTTCTTTCACGGCGGTACGGCGCCCGCCGGCGAGTCCTGTGATCACTTTCAGCAGGAGCAAATGTGCTCCATACCGGCTTCACGAGGGACGCGTCCTGGACCGACCGCGCGCATCTCGATCGATAGTCTCATGTCCGAAGATCCTCACGCGAAACCTCGGTTCACGTCTGCGGTTGCAGCTGCAGCGGCATCATCGCGGAGGACCAGCAGCGCTGTTTCTCGCGTAGGAGACGGCCGCAACCCGCAATCACACGAGCAGTCGGTGCTGCTCAAGCGGGGATTCGGAAATGAGATGCCTGCACACCATCATAGACATACCCAGCCGTATGGTCCCACGTATCCGGCCCGTCCAAAGGCACCGCCGCATCTTCATTCGGCGCCTGCACACATGCAGCATCAGCAGCAGCATGACCCTCGACCTTCCCCTCATGAACATTATCACCAGCCTCGCCAGCCCGGGATCCAAGCCGATCGCCTGCCACTCGTCACTGCTCCGCAACTCCACTCTCATTACAGACCGGCGGACGGTAACGATCCGCAGGGCTCGGATCATCAGCATCATCGAGCGACGGAGAGTGCATCGTACTTTCCAACCACTCATCACCCGTCGTCCCGGGGGGATCACTACAGCAGCCACGGACCACCTTCGCATCCAAGTAGCGGTGGCGGCAACGAGCACTGGAGTCATCAGCATCCCGTCTATCAGCCACCGCAACCACCCGTACCACCGCACCAGTACGGGCACGAGATGGCACCGAGTCCTAGCGTTTGCGACGAATCGAGCTACCGACCTGAGCCTCCTGGGAGGACGGGATGGACGTATGCACAGCAGCAACAGCAATATCAGGGCAACAAAGGTGGTCCACCGCCGCAACCCTCTCTGCCGTCACCGGCGACCCCGTACGGTCGATACGATCAAGCTGCCGACTTCGGACCCCCGACTTCCACGTCCTTACAGCATCGTCATCTTCATCACAACCATCAGCAGCAACCAGTACGGCAGGAACCGACACTACCACCACCACCGCAGTCGCTGCAGTACCACCATTATCCGCAGCATCCTCAGCAGCATTACCCGCCGCAACATCAACACCACCCTCATCCGGGCGTCACGATATCCCCGCAGCGCCCAACGCAACGCCCACCTTATCCCGCTGATCGTTATGTCCAGCATTAGATGATTCGCCTTCTGCTCTCTCTCTCTTTCTCTCTTTCTCTCGTTTGCTTTTCTTTCTGGGAAGGGGATGCTCACACCTCTTGCCTTTCAAAATATACCTTGAACCCTGTCTTTTTTTTCCCCCCTTGCAAGCTGCTTGCGGCAGGCCAGTGCACCGCGTGGATCTTCCCACCGGTCTTTCTGTCGGTACACGTTCGCTGACCCCAGGTCCGCACTGGAGTCCCAGTGGACCAGTTTGCTGCTGTTTGCTGCTGTCGACCGGACTTTCTCTGTGTTCGTCGGCTTCGTCCTGCCCTCTCCTCTCGGTGCGCGTGTGCCTCTCGAGCGAGGTTCAGACATCCTCGTTATCAGACATCCAACATCGATTCACTCCCCACACCCTCCCTCCTCTGCCACTCGCAACAACGCACTCCTCCTCCAATCTCCTCCCTGCCGCCACTCACCGCTCCTGCCCAACGCTTACCTACCGGAGGAACTGCCCCGGCGCCCATGGAGACGGACACAGACGACGCTCACGCACACAAGCCACCAACAGCTCCAGATGCTGCAGCGGATGACCTGGCTGCCCTGCATGCGCTCCTCGCAGCACGGAAGAATGATCTCGTGGTCATTGAAGCCAACGCTGGTACCTCTTGAAAAGCAACCTGCAATTCCCCCCACGCAATCCGCTGAACCCGTACCCGAACCCCTTGCTTGCTGCAGAGCACCAAGCCCATTTTTACGTTTCCGAGAACCGCCAGCAAGCAGACCGAATCGCTTCCTTGACGCAGGAGCTTCTCGAATCGCAGCAGTCTCGGCTGGAGAAGGATGCAGCCCTGCGGGCCCTGCAGGAGGAATCCCAGGCTCGCGACCGGGCCTCCGAGACCTTCAACTCGGGCTCACAGGGCAACCTCGAGACCCTCGAGAGTGAAAAGAGGGACCTCACCATGATCATCTCGAAACGTCAGATGGAGATCGATAGGTTGCATGGTAAAAACTGGCTCAGTCGATCTGTTTTTTCGGTCTCTCTCAAGCAAGCAACAGTTCTCACGACCTTTTTCCCCGCCATGCTCCTCTTCAGACGACGAAAAGGGATATCAAAGGCAACTTGAAGCAGGACGTGCAGAGATGCGGGCAGTCAACACGCGTCTCACCGAGCTCGAAACTCAAAGCATGAGAGACAAGCTGATGCTGGCGGGAAAGGAACAACAGCTTGTACAAGCACAGAAACAGACCTTGTGGCTCAACGAAGAACTCAAGAAGAAATCCGAAGAGGCTTTTACCTATAGGATCGAAAGGTCCAATGACTTGACGCAGTTGCGCACGGAACTCGATACCACCATTCAGGAGAAGGCTTCTCTAGAAACCCGAAACCTGTCTTTGCAACGGAGAACCGACGAACTAGACGCTACGGTCCACCAACAGATGACAAAGCTCGAAGAGGTACGTCCCGTTCCTACCAACGAAGCAGTGCTTGGATCCTCTTCTAACGCGAACTCGGTCTCCTTCAGTGTGAAACTCTGCTCCTTCAGAAGGATGGGACCTTCCGAACGGAAATGGAGGCTCAGAAGCGCCTCACGCACATCTATGAGAACAACTTGAAGGAGGCACAAGCCCATCTTCAAGAGCTGCAGAAGACCTTCAGCGAAGCGCAGGAAGACTGGGAGGAGGAACGTGCGGGTTTGAGTACAAACCTGGAAGCCACTTCACAGCAATGCGAGGATTGGAAGAGACAGCTGGATGATCGTTGCGAAGAAGTAGATCGACTGAGATATTCGGTTAGGCAAGAGCCGGCCAATTCCACGTCCGACAACCCCGCAGCTTTCTTGCAGTCTCAATCCTCCAGAACCACGGTTCAAGGAATGAGCTTCACTACCCTCTACACTTCCTATGAGGACGAGAAGGAGCGTCGCATTCAAGCTGAGCGTGAATTGGATATCATGACGGATCGATTCGAGGACGCGTCTTCCAAACTACAAGAATACAGCCCTTATGTACAGGAACTCGAAACTAACGCTAGGCGGTTTGACGAACGCGCCACCGAACTGGCCACCAGGTTGAGCAACGCACGGGCAGAAACCAAGGCCGCCGCCCACGAGTGCACAGCATTGCGTCGGGAGGCTTCTCGTTTCGCGGATGAGCGACGTTCGTTTCAGCAAGGTAAGAGTGTCTTGGCTATCTTGCTGTAATCTGGCTTGCACAGCTGACTCTGCTCACGCACTTTTTAGACATACACGACTTATGTCGGCAGGTCCATGCGTTCTGCTTACAGCTGCATCGTGTCCAACCTGGTGCTCAACCCGATTTCGAGCAGTTCGTTTCGGAACTGCTCCAGCGATGCCCGCAAGTTGAAGGTTCCGAGGAAACACCAGTTGACGCCATGATCAGTTCTGAACTCGTGCAGGTTCAGAGCATCGAGGAACTGGTGCAGCAGAACGTCAACCTGAGACGCATCGCTCGGAACCTCGCGCGTCAATCCGAGGAAGCACAACAGCAACTCGAAGCCAGATGTACCCAAGCAACGCTGGTCCAGGTCGAAACCCTGGCTTCTCAACTTCGAGAGACGAAGGAGGCCAACGAAAAGTTATCGAGGCAGCTGCGATTTGTTGTCAAGCAGAGGAATGATCTGAGGACGGTCAAGGGTCAGAACAGCGCGGACGTTTCCCAGACTATAGACCGCTCTGGCTTCGAATCGATCAGCTCCAACAGCTCTCACGCAGCTCCCATCTCCGAAGGTCAGTTCAAAATCCTTTACAACAAGCTTCGGGAGGATTTCGACAATTACACAAAGGAAACGGGGATCAGCAACAAAGAGCTATCCGCGCAGCTTTATCAGAAACGGGACGAAAACACTGAATTGGCCATCGAGCTTTCGAAAATCAAGCACCAACTTAGCTTTCAGCAAGGTGGGCGCTCAAGTTCAATCTTTTCTGTGTGAAATTCAGCCAACAATCTTTTACTCATGTAGAACGCTACAAGCTCCTGGCTTCGAGCTCAGACATGCAGGCGAAGGAGAACCAACAGCTTCGGCAACATCTCGGGAACCTCACCAACGCCGCTTCGCAGGAAGACAGCAAGAAGCAGGAGGTTGCTTCGAGGCTCATGGACGAACGTCTTCGGGCAGAGTCGCTCGCTTCTCAGCTACAGCAGGCACGTATCGAGCGCGAAGTCTGGGAAGCCAGCAAGAATCGGGCACTGCGAGAATGCCAAGACCTTCTCGCTGAGCGCAACGCGGCAAACGAGCGAGCCCGATCGGCACAGCTACAGCTGGAGGACCGCGAGGAAGCCTGGAGACACGAGCGTAAGCGTCTGGAGGAAAAAGTGGACTCGTTGGAAAAGGAGGCGGCTCTCCATCGCAAGCAGCTTCACTCTGCGATGGATGAGAACCGAACGCTCTTGGCGAGGAAGGAAGTGGAGGCTCAAACAGCGGCGGCTCGCGTCCAACGTCTTCTCATCGAAACGGAGAAATTGAAGGGTCAGCTTGACCTCGTCCAGAACAAAGAGGGAACGCTCGCTTTGCAGCTTGCCGACTTGACAGCGCGGTTGACCGCATCCGAGGCAAAGGTGGCTTCATATGAATCCCACGGTGACGGCACGGCAACGACCGCCGAGGAGCGTTGCCGAAACCTCGAGAAGGAACTCTCCATGACCACGAAAACACTTCAGGCCGCACAGGCTGATCTTGCTCGAGCCAAGGAACGAGAAATCAACTTGAAGGGGCTGGCCGAGGGCAGCGAGCGCGAGCTTCTCGAGTTCAACGAGACTTACAATACATACAAGGCTGAAAGGGAGGCAGAGATCGGCCGGTTGAACGACAGCGTTGGCCGTTTGGAGTCGCTCTACAGCAGCACGCTCGAGCAGATGAAGAGCACGGACCGTGAGCTCGTCGAAGCCCGCGAGTGTCTGGAAACGGAAGGGCACCGAACGCAACAAGCTACGCGTTCACTGGAGGCGCAGATCGAAGCGATCAAAAAGTCTGAAGCACTGGCGCTTGAAGCGCAGAGCTCCTTGCAAGCTGACGTACAGAGGCAGGAGAACCTGGCTCGACAGGCGAATGAGAGCTATGAAAAGGAGGTCATGGCACATGCACACGCTTTGCAGTCTGTCCAGACGCTCAAGCAGCAGCTGGAGACCCTCACCGAAACACTGGCTAACACGAAACAGCAGTTGGCGCTGGCGGATATGAACCTTGCCGCAGGACGGACCTCCTGGAGCGAGTCTGAGCGGCTCTTGAAAACACAGATTGATGACGCTCAAGGACGCATCGATGACCTGCAGGCGCAGAACCAGCTCCTCCATTCGCAGTTCGAACGCATGCAAGAGAGCCAAAAGGTCACCAACTCTTTCTTCGGCGAAAGTGGGTCGCCAGGGAAGGACCAGCCCTCCGGAGACGATTCAGATACCGTCCGAGAGCTCCGAGAGCTGGTGCGATACGCACGAAACGAACGCGATATTCTCCAGACCAAGCTCGACATCGCCACGTCCGAGGGTCACCGTTCCCGGCTGGAACTGACCCACGTGCTAGGGACGGTCGACGAGCTCCGCGCTCGTCTGGACGAAGAGCGGAAGAAGGGTCAGGACTCGCTGCAGGATAGCCGTCGTCACCAAGAGCTCATGGAGAAGATCGAGCAGGCGAACCTGCTGCGCGAGTCAAACGTGACCCTCCGAGACCAGGTCGAGCATGGGACTCGAAAAATCAAAGATCTCGAGGAACAACTTGCTCGGGCTACCGCAGAGCTCGAACCGTTGCGTGAGCGAACTCTCAATGCTCAGGCGGAAGTAGAGGCAAGGAAAGAAGAAAACGATGCGCTTCTTGAGGACAACAAGCGGTGGAAGGAGAGGGTCGATCAGATTCTGAGGAAGTATCAGAGGATCGACCCAGTTGATTACGAAAGGCTCAAGCAGGAGGTCAGCAAACTTGAGTGTGAGAAGCAAGAATTGGCCGCCCAGGCCAAGCAGGCCCAGGAGGAAGCCGCAACAAAGCTTCTGTCTGCAGAGGAGATCGGCAAAAAGCTGCGTGACGTCTCTCAAAAGCAGCGTGTGGCCCTCGAAGCTCGCTCAAAGCAGATTCAGGACATACAGGGAACTTTGGCCCAATCGATGAAGCGCTCCGAAGAAGACACAGAGAAGGAGAAGGAAATCGAGAGGCTCCGCGACTTGATCAACAACCCGGAGAAAAACGAGCGATTCAAGGCGGAAGTCGACAAACGACGGCAGGAGATTGTTCAGCAAGCAAACGCTACCCTAGCCAAATTCAAGGATCGGAATCGATCCCTCAGCGACGACCTCAAGGCAGCCAAACAAGAAAACCTCCAGCTTCAGGCTCAGCTTACCGCCGCTCAAGAGCAGCACGCTGCCAGTTCCCTCACTGGAGACGCACCTGCAATAATATCCACCGATCTCGCCTCAGCTGAGAAGCTGGAACACTTGGTCGCCGAAATCACGACCCTTCGAGAAAGCGTCGGTCAAAAGGTCGCGCTTGCGGTTTCTGAACACCGCGCCCAAGCCGACGGCGAGCTCAACGCCCTCAAGTTGCGGCTTATGCTCCTGGAGAGTCAGCTCGCAAGTGAGAAGAAGCGGGTGGCGCAACTCACGGAGCAGCTTCAAGTGCGCATAACGGCGGCGGCTGTAGCGACGGCCCCCATCATCAAGGCTCCGGTGCTTGCTGAGGCTACCGCATCGTCAGCTCCGATTAGCGAGAAGTTTTCCGCGACCCCTGCCACCAGCAACAAGCGCGCAAGAGAAGACGACGAGGACCTGATCGTTCCTGCCGTGCCCTTCGAGGACAAATCTGCAATCCTGGCCAATGCTCCGGCTTTGTCAATGGAGGAAGTTGCAGGCGAACCTTTACCCCCCTTCAAGAAGTTGAAGGCGACTCCTGCGAAGCCAACTGCTCATCAGTCGCCTGCTCCATCGTCAGCCCTTGTAGTTGAGAGCCCGCAAGCGCCAGTGATCCCTGCACAAGCACTTTCACACGAGGCACCGCGCCCTCCTCCTCTGGAAGAGCCGACACACGACGCCAAAGTCGCCGAGGTGGTGACTGCAGCTGCTGCGCAGACTCGCGAGCTACCCCCAGCCATTTCATCTCCAAAGCCTCCTCAATCTCAGCGCAAAGAGACGGAGGAATTTTCTCCCGTTGCTACCGAGGAAGCCTCACGCTCATCCGCAGAAGCGACGAACGGATCTCTGCAAACCGATATGGGCATCTCGTCTTTACTCGAGAGTGAACAAGAAGCACTGGACAGTGCGGTGGATGAAGAGGCTATCGAAGCTCTTCCAGCAGACGGCCCAGACTCGAGAATCGCGTACGTTCTGCAGAGCGGTTGCGTTACTAGGAGAACCTTTTACTAATGTTTCCTTTTGCAATTGCAGAAGTGTCATTCAGGTTGAGACGCAGATAGAAGTGCCTCCTAGCGTTAAGGATGCAGCCTCAGTACGTCCTACAAGTCCTATGCACCTTGATGCTCCCGCAGTCCGGATAGCGACACCCGCCTCAACCCTTGTGCCACAGACAGTCGCATCCCCTGGGCCACCAGTGGTCGCTTCACCGGTACTTACGACTCCGGCGCCTACCCCGGCCACCCCTGCAGCCCGCGACGGACAGGCCGCCGCGCGTGCGCAGCTTCTCAAACGGAGACTTCAGGAAGCTCAAGCAGCCGCCGCCGCTCAAGCTAGCAGCCACCATGCCAACACCAAGGTGGCAAGCCCAGGACCTACGCCCACCATCATCGCCAAGGCCCTCGGACCTCCGTCTTCACCAGCTCCAGACCTGCGGAAGCGCCAGCTTGTAGCGACCGAAAGTCCCGTCCCCGCAACGCCAGTCACGACACCCGTCGCCGCCGTCGCACCGACCGTCTCTGACCATCCTGCGTCGCCAGCTCCTGTCACCCCTGTCGGTCGAACACCTGCTCCAGCGGCTGCAGGCACGCCGGAATCCACGTCGGATCCAGCTGCAGCCGCCGCCCCCACGCGCGGACGCGGACGTGGAATGCGACGAGTTTCGAGAGCTCGAGGAGGCGGAGGCTTGACTCGAGGAAGAGGTGGAGGAGCTCCTGGAGGACGAGGAGGATCCCAGCCGGCGAGGTCGCGGGGTGGAGGTCAAACGCAAGGCCCGACCCAGTGACCGTCCGGGGAAAACCATGAAAAGCACATACATCCACACGAATACCATTTGACCCACCCACACGTTATACCTGAATCTGAATACCGGCAAATTTGAAACACGGTTGAGAGAACATGCTCTGTGCACTTCACGTGAACCAAGGGAGCCGTTCCCACCCAGATCTTCCTGACCGTACACCGCCGATTGTTGAGTCGAACCGGGGGGTCCGTGTGCTTCGTTCGTTTCGTTCGTGTTGCTGCGCAGCGAAAGGGGTTGCGGCAAAGTTGCGGGGACCTTCCTGGTTAGGGTTAGGGCGGAGGGCCCTGCGCAACGGTTTTTGCCGTAATGGCACTTACACATGTGTAGCAGGACGTCGACCCATCACGTACACTGTTAAACCTGTGGGGATCACGTCAATAGAAGCTTCGCAGAGTCGTAGCAAGGACCATCAACAGCACGTCTCAATCGTTCGTTCACGGTTCGCAGCTCACATCTCAGAGCGATGCTCTTTGCTCCATCCCAAAACCTCGCAGTAGCTGCTGCTGCAGCCATCCTCTTCCTGGCCGCGTCCGTCTCCGCATCCTCAGAACAACAACAACAACGAGAACAACAACGACCCACCTTCCATGACGTCGTGGTCAGGATAACGAGAGGATCGGCTAACGTCTCACCCGTCACCAGCACGTAAGGCCACGGTCAACTCCACCACGAATCTCATTTTTGGCCAAGAGAGCGCTCATCTCACATCCATCGTTTTCTCGTCACGATCAGCGTCGAGACGGAACATGCGCTGACGGACCTCGGACTCCACGTCGGATCCACCGACAAGCTCTTCGTCGACGTCAAAGTGCGGGACGAGGAAGGGAAGGAGTCGTTGACGGTCACCCAACTCTTCCTCTCCCTTCGAAACCAAAACCGGGACGAGACGAGCTTCCTGTGCGAGAACACGGGTGTCGGTCGTTACCTCTGCGACAACATCGTGCGTCATCCTTCCATCTC
>JADGJA010000734.1:0-11630 GCA_027596035.1 Thoreauomyces humboldtii | reverse complement strand
GGGATTGAAGTGGCCGACAGGCATCACCATCGTCATCGTCATCATCAACAAGGGGGGAAGAGACATTCGAGGGAGGAGGTGGAGATGAATGGTTGCAGTAGATTGCCCTCCTCTCTCTCTCTCTCTAGGCTCGTCCCTACGCTAACTATCGCCACAGAACCTTGGCGTCCTGTCATCCCGCCGAGAGACCTCTCGGAGGTCATCTCCACCATCTCCAAGCACCGCCGGAACCACAACTTCCTCGACGCCATCGCCACGGCTTGGGGACGAGCATCCGATATCCCTATTATGATCGTAGTGTATGCGGATGTCACGCGAAACGACACGTAAATCGATGATGAATAAGAGATACTTGTGTATATATACAAAGATGAAGCTCGCTCCGCCACCACCCATCACATCTTGGCCCTTCCCTGTTCCGTCCCCGTCCCCGTCTCCTTCTCCCTCTCCTTCTCGTAGAACACGACGTAGGCCGTTTCCCCACAACCCGCCACCCCTTCCTCGCACGCCTCGACCCGACGATCGTTCTTTCGATACCACCTCCGATCGTCCACGTTCTTCACGTGCGCCACGTAGTGTCCGCCGTCCAATCCTCCCATGTGGTTGCTGACCGCGAACAGCGTGTACTTTGCCGCCGGCGCCGTGGGTGTCGAGATGGACGATAGAGACAGCGACGTAGGCGGTAGACGGACGGACGTGAGGAGTTTCGTCGGATGGGGCGTGTACGTGAACCGTTTGAGATCTGGGGCGGGAAGAAATGAACGCGCAAGACTTTCAGTCCACAGTCCACATGGAGAGCTCACGGTAGGGAAAAGAACCCGAAGAAATACTCACGCAACACCAACACCTCGGGCACCCTCTCCACCCTCAACATCTTGCTCGCCTTCCTCTCCGTCCTGCACGTCCCGCACCTCCACGCCGTGTCCAGCACCTCCTCGTCCCCGAACCCCGATATGCACTCCTCGAGCGTCCGAGCCGACGAAGGGATCGGGAGACTGAGGTCCCAGAACGTCTCGAACGTCGACGATCGGTTGTGACACGTCAGACACGTCACCGTCGACCGAAGCTGCCCTGCGAACAGGGAGAGGATCGGTGATGGATGCGTCGTCTGCGTGAGATTCCAGGCGACGTGCGATTTTTGGGCGTCTCTGTGATGGTAGGAGGAAAATCACGTTGAGTCGTGCGGTGGGTTTGGTCGGGTGGCGTTCAAAGGGGAAAGAGACTCACGAGAGGAGATCTACCTCCGAATCCTTGAGTGTGAACCGACGGCGCTCTCCTCGACAGCGGTTCAAGTCCTCGTGAAGTCCGTCCAAGATGAACCGGAGGAACTCTGGGGGGAGACGTACGGTGTCAGCATGGACGCGGGATGAGCAACGAAGGAAGACATCGACGAGATGGTACACACCCCCGGAGATCGCGGTCTAGTTACCTTGTGCGTCCTGCTGACTGCGTGGAATAAGAGGTGGCGACGAAGAGACAGAAAAGTGAAAGCAGGCAGAAAAATGGGTTGCAAATCACATCAGCAAACCCCGAAACGAAAACGAAGGAAAATGTCTCTTGTTCCAACAACACGTACTCGTATCCGACGAACTGCGGCGCCCAATCCTCCAACTGCTCCTTGAACTCGGTCGGCGTGATGACCGATCCCGTCCCCGGCTTCATGTACCTCTTCACCATGTCGCCGAACGATTGCGCAAGGAGACCCTTCGTCGGACTCTTTGGATTGATGTCCTTTGGGAAATCTGGGGACAGAAAGTATCCGACGAGAAGGTCCGCGGAGAACATGCACTGGAGGATCGAGTTCATGAAGCATGTGTTGCCGACGTTGGCTATCCCGACCAGGCCTCGAGGTTTGGTTTCCCGACGTAATGCGTATTTCTGTTTTCCAGACAAGATATAAGACCGCTGTAAATGGCTTGCAGAAAGGTCACTTTTTTGATTTACCTTGACATTGGGTTCCGGCAACGGATTGCTCAACAACCAGTCCAGATCGCTCTGCACGGTGGGCGGGGCAGCCAGAGCATCATGGCTGCTTCCTCTCCTACTCCCTCCATCCGCAAACTTGTGACCACCCATCCTCGCATGTCCCGGATTGAATCCTCCACCACCGCCAGGACTTCCCAGCGCAGGCGCATGCGGCTCCCTTCCTGTCGGACTCGTCCTCACAGCAGCGGCAGCGCCGCCCCCCGACCTGTCCAACGTGGAAGCCCTCCGTCGCGTCCCGTGACCGTGCAGCTGGAACGAAGCGATCTGGTCCGCTCGTGCGGGAGGAGCGGACGTCGGTGGCGTGGGCAGGAGGACGGGCAAGTGGCGCGAGGGAGTCGTGGTCGAGTGGGCCGCCGATCCGCCCGTGTTTTCCTCGGACGTCACGGACCGTCCGGTGTCGATCGTCAACGGAGAAGCCCGCGACCGGTCCGAGGAGCGGGAACGGAGCGTCAGTCGGTCCACGATGCTCTGTTTCAGGGATACGGATTTCGAGGGCGAGGGAGGCGGTGACGTGGCCTCGTGGAGACTCTTTTTAGAGGTTCGATGGGGGTTCGTGGTCGTGTTCGACGATGTCTTTGTCCCGTTGATGCTGTAGGAACTCGTGGATGCGAGCTTCTGCGATCCGGTACGGGTGGACAGAGATCGTAGATCCCCTCCACTGCTTCGCGAAGCCACCACGGTCGGTACCGCCATGGCTCGTCGTTGCTGCTTGGATCGATTGTACGCTTCCTCCACCTCCCTCATCCTCCTTCGGAGCGAGCTGATGGAGAACTCGCTGGACGTGGCCGATCCGCTCTGCCTTCTCGTCGGCGAGGTCGCGGTCGGACCTCCTGCAATCGTTCCCGCCCCTCTGCTGCTGGTGTTGCTGATGATGCCGTGGGGTGGAGGTTCCGCATAGCTGCCGGATCGGGAGAACGGGGACGGTGGGACGAGTGCGAGGGAAAGGTCTTCGTGACTCTGGCGCTTGATACTTCCGAGCGATTCGGGTCGTTTCCTGATCTTCTGGGAGTGAAGAGTGGATGCGGTGAGCGAGGCGACGGAGGAACCATGGAACGAGAAGACCTCAGGGAAGCTGGGGAGGTTATTCGCGATCCGTCCAAGCGCCAGAAGATGCCCGCTTTGCGGACATGGGTTCATTGCTTTGGGTCGGCATGCTCCGCGCGCTTGGAGGTGTCCGCGAAGCGAACACACGTATCGTCTGCTATCAGTCGACGCGCTTCGTCGTTTCCCTCACCTTTCCCTTTGCGAGCTCTGCAGCACTTCCGGAGGCCAGACTCGACGTCGAAGACTTCAGGCTGCTGTGGCCGACCGCCGTCGTCGTCGTCTTGGTCGTTGACCCTTCCAGTCCTCCGGTCCCAGTGGAATGGAAGGTGGCTCTCCTGTTTGCGGTGACGGCAGCAGCCGCCTTGATGGCATCGGCGCGAACGGAGGCCTTTGTTGCGACGAGGCTCTGTCGTTTGAGGACGGTGGAGGAGGGCGTCGTGGGGAAGGGTCGCATGTGACCGTATCGGTTCGCCAGTGAGGAAGAGGAGCCCCATTTGTCGGTTGCGGTGGCGGCGGCAGGGCCTGCGGTGGTGATGGTGGCGGTGGTAGTTGCGCTTGGGTGGTGGTGGTGATGTTGCAGTGTAGTTGACATTGTGAGGGAACGAAACAGGGGACGACGAGACATCCGTCGATGTGTATATGAGTCAGATCATGTCCTCCAGCTGTATTGGACTGAACCATCAGGTTGGCTGGTTCACATGTGCTCACACCTGTTTCCCCAGAACCGTTTCGTCAGAGTGTGTGGGGGAAGGGCCGGGGGAAGGGCGTCGGAGCAGAACCCAGGAGGCTTACGTAAGCGAGCAGAGAGAGAGATGTGTGGAACCCTAGGGCGGTGAAACCCTAGAGTGCTCTCGCCTTGCGCCACGCTGCCACATGTCAGAGCGGCGGCGGCATGCCCACACATTCCTCTCCCCGATCGTTTTTCACCGTCACCTGACTTTCGAGAGAGATTGCTTACCAGGTAACCGGTAAATCGTCACCCTTACCTTTCAATTAATACAGTCCCCCCGTTCATCCTGTCCTCTATGTTATATCCTCAACCCATTGCTCCCCCAATCACCAAGCCAACCCACTCTTTTTCCCACTCTCCATCACACAACAGCCAGCCATCAATGTCTTCCGTCGACGTTCCCGATTTCAAGTCGGGCCCCATCCTCGAGCAGATCCGTCAGGGCATCGCCGCACAGTCGGACGCAGAGAAGAAGCAGACCCTTAAGAAGGTACAGGACCCTCTCGTTCATCCCTTTCCCATTTCAGCCCTCAATCTTCCATACTCCTTCGCTCAACCTTCCCTTCTTTTTCTCTCAAGGTCAACGGTGTCTTTGAGCTCGTCATCAAGAATGCCGCCGGAAAGGAGCAGACGTGGGGTCTCGAGCTCAAGAAGGAGGGTCGCGTCGCGCTCGGAAAGCCAGAGGGCAAAGCCGACATCACCATCTCCATGTCGGACGACACCTTCGCCGACCTGGCAAGCGGAAAGCTCAACGGCCAGAAGGCCTTCATGAGCGGAAAGCTCAAGGTCAAGGGAAACGTAGGTTTACGGGAAAGGAAGAAAAGGGCGACCGAGCGAAGCGAAGGATCTCATGCCCCGCGGAGCTGGGCGCTTCTGTCGCGCGCGAAGCGCGTCAATCATGCGAGCGAAACGAGCGATCTCATGCCCCACAGAGCGAGGCACTTCCTGTTGCGCGCGAAGCGCGGTCTCCCATGCCCCGCTTTGCGGGGCACAGCGATCTTGCGTCCAACCTGCACCTGCACCTGCACCTTCACCATCCCCCATCTTCCCACGCTCACCGAACCTTCCACCCTTCTCTTCCCTTGTTTCCCCTTTTCCTCAGATGATGCTCGCGACCCGTCTCGACACGGTCCTGAAGGCGGCCAAGCCCGCTGCTGCTCCTACGTCTGCCACCGCTGCATCGGCCAAGCCGGTGGCCGCTCCTGCGCCCGCTCTCACCTCCGCTCCCGCTCCTTCACCCGCTGCTGCGGCCGCCGCTCCCACCGTGCCCGTCGCATCCGCAGGATCCATCGAAGTCCCAGGCTTCCAATCCTCAGCCGTGTTCGGTCAGATCAAGGTAAAGTATCGATCAGCTCATCTCAATCTTGTCGCAACCAACATGGCTCATTTCCCAACCCATCGCAGTCCGGAATCGATGCTGCCAGCGCAGACCAGAAGGCAGCCATCGCCAAGAAGACGAAAGCCGTCTTCCAGTTTGACGTCAAGGTACTCGCTTCTTTTCTTCTCTTGTCGAGTCTTCCAGCCTCTTGACTGACCCGTGCATCCTTTTCCCTTCAGTCGTCGTCTGGACAGGTTCAGACGTGGACGTTGAACCTCAAGGACACGGTGAGCGTGTCTGCCGGCGCACCCACCGGCAAGCCCGACATCGTCATCAGCATCGCCGACAAGGACTTTGTCGACCTCGCCAGCGGAAAACTGAACGGCCAGAAGGCGTTCATGGGAGGCAAGCTGAAGATCAAGGGTATGTCATCGTTCCATCCCGAAACCAGACGGATCCTTTCATCCTAACAACCCTTCTTCTCCGTTTTCCTTTTTCATGCGCTCGTCAACAGGAAACATGATGCTTGCCACCAGTAAGTTCACAGCTGAAGAGTGATCGTATGCGTTTGATCCTATCTCTCATCCATTCCTCTTTCACAGAGCTCGATTCCGTACTCAAGGAGCTCAAGCCCAAGTCCAAGCTCTGAAGACGTTACCGTATTATATCCATTCCTGTCTGTGTCTCCTTTATTATACTATCACCTTACTTCTTCATGATGTCAAAGTCGTTTGAACGGGCTTCTAGAACGTCGATCGAAAGTCGATTTCGTCGTTCGAGGATTTGCAACCAATTGACAGCGACAGCGAGTCCTGCACAATCCGCAACATTTTCATTTCGTGGATCGTTCCAGTTGTAAACTGCCTTCGCAAAACCTCAGATGCCGGACTTGAGTTTGGCTTAGCTCCTCCTGTGTACGTCCCCGAACATCCTGACACGGCTGCTTAGCATCGAACAAAGCTTCGCCTTGGTTGTCGCACATGGACAGCCCAAGAAAACAGTCTCGACCGAGCTAGGTAACGTTTCCCTTTGAGCACATCGCATGACGTCCAGACAGCAGCGCTCCCGACCATTCCTTGCTTTTCACCCCTGCAGATCTGTCCTCGCTATCCGAAGGGGAATGTCCCGAGAATTAAAATGTCCGAGAAAAAAAGAACGATGTGAGCGGCTATTTTTGGCTCATCACTATAGCAGGGGAGATAGGCCTCTTGGCCGGGTTGATTTCCCTTTCCTCGTCCGCTATTTCCCCTTTCTTCGAGACAGCCTCCCTCTTTCTCGTCTGCAACAGCGACAGGATACATCACCGTCGAGGGGCAGCTGCGGTCGTCGGTGAAGAAAGGCACGGCGCGCGGTCGGATACCCAAATACCCTTTTTGCTACGATCGAACACCGACATTCCACTCTATCGAAAGCGTTTCTACCACCATTCGGCAGAGCTCTCAACCTCGCGGACACACCCTTCCAGCACGCATCGTCTCACGGTTTCCATCCATACGGCATCATTCTGCACGCACTGGCGTCACATTCAGAAGCCTTGTCAACCCGATGGGAAAGGAGGAAAGCGACGATAGGCCGGCCGGCAGCGCGGCACCATCAGGCGGCGGAGGCAAGCTCGATGGTAAAGCTTCGAATGCGGCAGTGAGACGTACCAGCACATCTCGAGCCTGACAGTCGCTTTCTATCCGAACAGACTACCGCATGCTGGGAAAGCTTGGGGAGGGGACGTTTTCCGAGGTCATCAGAGTCAAGCAGAAGAAGACGGGGAGGATTTCCGCCATGAAGAGGTTCCGGAAACACTTCAAAAGGTAAACAAGGAGACGCATTCGAGCGAAACCGGTCAGAGGACACTGGCTTACATCGGACGGAATTTGGGTATCCAGCTACGAGGAGATCGAAACCCTCCGAGAGATCCAAGCGCTACGGAGACTCAACCCGCATCAACACATTGTCGATCTTGAGGAAGTCATCTTGTAAGAGCTTTTTCCAGCCTTCATCGATTCCCCATCGCTTTCTCCTCAGATCTCTCGCTTTTCCGACAGTGAACCCAAGAATGGCCAGCTAAATCTCAACTTTGAGCTCATGGAGTGCAACCTCTACGAGCTCATCTCGCAGAGAAAAACGGCGGCGCTGCTCACCGAGGGACGGGCGAGACTGTTCATGCATCAGATCTGCAAAGCTTTGGAGTACATCCACGGGTGGGTTGGAAGCGAGCGAGGAAACAGAAGGAAAAGCTGTTCTGATGCTCCATTCTCTTTTGGCGACAGCAAGGGGATCTTTCATCGGGACATCAAGCCCGAGGTAAGTTGCGGTTGACGGATGAAACTGAAAGAAACTGCAATTTCCGACCTAACTTTCTTCACCGTCCCCGCATCCAGAACATTCTCGTAAAAGACAACAACATCAAGATCGCCGACTTTGGATCCTGTCGGGGAATCCACAGCAAGCAACCGTACACGGAATACATTGCGACCCGCTGGTACCGACCTCCGGAGTGTCTCCTCACCCAAGGCTTCTACTCGTACAAGATGGACATCTGGGGTGCCGGATGCGTGCTGTTCGAGATCGTATCGAGAGTGCCGCTGTTCCCCGGGTGCAACGAGCTCGACCAGCTGCATAGGATACATGCCGTGCTCGGGTCACCGAAGAAGGAGCTGCTGAGGTATCTCGCTGGGTAAGGCGGAAGGAAGAGGAAAGGGAGCGTGAGGGAAGTTCAGCGTGGGACGAAAGCTGACGGCTCTTGGATTATTTGGCGGTTTGGCAGATCGAAGGCTTCGGCATTGAAGTACAGCTTCCCACCGAAGGAAGGGACGGGCATCCGGGCTTTGATACCTCATGTCGGATCGGATTGCGTGGATCTCATCAATGCGCTGCTTGCCTACAACCCCGACGAACGGTTGGTGTTTTCGATCATAGAAGCTAGAGTGTCATTACGTTGCTGATTCCCGTACCTAGAATATCCTCAAAGGACGCACTACGATCCGCCTACTTTCGGGACATGCCCGCGGACGGTGGCGAGTCCGTTACGGCGCCTATGAAGGGACGTTCAGCACGACGCAAATCACTCCACGCCTCCAATTCGAACGTCCAGCTCACCACGGGAGCGCCGGTCGCTGTCGCTGTGAAAGCTGTCAAGAAAGGAGAAGGGGATGGGGAAAAACAGGACGGAAAGGTCGGACATACATCGACCTCGTACTTGAAGTCCAGCAAGGCTCAAGCCCCGGCCGCAGCGCCAACGATTCCAGGGGGAACTCATGGATCGACTACGACAAAACCCGTGGGGGAGAAGGCGCCGGGGCCGGACGCAGCTGCCCATGGTACCAGCAATCCACCGCGAGCTCACGCAGGGAAATCTGCCAAACCGTCTCATCTCCGCGCCCAAGCAGGAGATCCCTCCGTTGCGTTAAGCCAGCATCCCAACGGAGGAACTCTCCTAGCGGTCCCACAAGCCGCACCGGCTCGTACCACCGGCCCCTACATCACCAGCATTGCATCCGCGGCTCACATACCGTACACGAACGCAACCCACCACTCCAACATCACCACCACCACCAGCAACGTCTCCGGCGCGACCATCGTGGCCGCGAATCCTAGCGCCGCCGCAGCGGCGGCAGCAGCAGCAGCAGCACCCGCCTCGTCACTCTCGCTACCGCCTATTCATCCGACCGCGGTACCTGCGCCAGCTACGTCGGCCTTCTACGCGAAGTTCAAGCAGGATGACTCGACGAAACGTGCCGCCCCTGGACCGACTGAAGCGGGCGCCGCAAGTAGCGCACATGCGGCGAGGTTGAGACAGCGGTTGAGGGCTTCGGCTGGAACGAAGAAGGGCGGATCTCAGCAACAGCAGCAGCTGCAGGGGTCGGCGGCGCAGAGCGCGGATCAGAAAGGCATGTGGGGGAACGCGGTGGTGGGGAAAACGGCTGTCGCTTCTTCACACAAGGTAGGACATGCGGTTCATGTCCCATCCTTTTGCTCGTTTGTCTCAACATATACGTTTCCTGCAGCTTCCCCACATCGCGGCCGTACCGACATCCCATCACTCGAAACCGGGCGCGCCTGTCCCATCCTCATCCATGGCGACTTTGCCACATCTTCCTGGATTGGCAAAGCACGATGCAGGCGCTGACAAGTCTCGACCGAAGGTACCTCCATTGACTGCTTTGAAGTTTCGTCCAAGTAACTCACGCTTTTTTGGGGGCTGTTCTTTGTCACGCAGGACATGCTGGTCCTTCCATCTCTCGGCGGACCGGACAAGACCACGGCAAAGACATCTGCAATGCTCGTCACGGCTGCAGGTCCGACTCTGTTTCCACAGATCAAGCAGGTCGGGTCAAGTCAGCTGAAACCCACTGGAAAGTGAAGCGGGCTCCGGAGCCTTTTCCCTCCCTCACCCACTCACAATCACACACCACCCCGCGTGACTTTTTGGTAGCCACGACATGATACCCACTTCGCCACTCCCTCTCTCCCCCTGCTCCTACTGCAACCATCGGATTGCCATTGTGAATAGACCCTCTCCAAATCCTCCCTCCTTTCGAAATATCGTAGAACAAAGCAATGAGAATTGGTTTGACCGTGTATTAGTTGCTTGATCAGGTTTCCACGGTTTCCAGAAGGAATCGCTTTTAGTAGAGCAACCGCAAGGGTCCAAAGTCTCAAAAGAAAATGGAAGAGAGTGCGGAAACTCTCGTCGGTCCTCCCGCTAAGAAAACTTTTTAGTGCCCGAAGTCTCTAGTCCTCCAGATCGTACATGATAGTGTTGGATAGCCTGACCGGAGTTTTCTCCACAGACTGGACGAGAGCACGGAGAATCCCATGATCCTCGACAGCGTTATCGTCGGATTGTTCACCTTCGTTTGGTTTGGCAGTCGATCCTTCCGTGTCAACTACAATTTCCACGTCTTCATGTTCCTGAGATGAAGGAGGTTCCTTGCTTGGCGACTCGACCCTGACCCATCCATCCCCGTCCTCGCTTCCCTCGCGGTGAGCCACCTCTGCGCCGTCGTCCTCCTTCTTGTCCTCTTCGGGTTCGGGAACTTCGAACTCGGCGGTTGACGGCGGCTTTCACAGACACAGAAAAAAAAAGATCAGACTCCTTCACCACCGAGGGGTAAAAGCGGCGAGGGAGCTCACCAACACGGCATCAGGGGCTTTGACCACGGGTAGCGTGACGATCAGTCTCTCGTTCTTCTTCTCGAACACTGCCTGTGCGCGGTCCGCTACGACGTCGAAGGGGAGGGCGATGGAGAGCGAGTATCTCGAAGGAACCGTAAGCGTCAGGTGGCTTGAGGTAGGAGTCAGGTCGATCGCTGATGATGACCGCTGACGGGAAAAGCAGAGGATCAGACAGCGTTCAAGGAAAAGTGCACGTCAGCGATGGGGATGGTAGCCCAAGTTCCCCTTTTCCTGGAAAAACTCACCACGCCGGGCAACTCGATTCTGACGACCACCTCGTCGGGTCTCGCTCCCTTCTGACGTTCCCTCTCCTGCGTGTACTCCTGATAGTCTGTCCTCTGTCCTCGATGGGTGATCGTGTACTTTGGTTCAACCACCACCGTCACGTCCGCGACCGTTTCCACCTCCCGGATCCCCACGGGTCCTGCAGCCGGACTGATGTCTTCGATGAGGGGAGCAGTGGCGGGCAACGGAAGGAGAGAGGGGAGACCTGAAACGGTCGGTGTCACTGGTGTAGGTGGTGGGGGTGAAGGTGGATGGGAAGAGGAGGATGGTCGAGAGAGGGAGGCAAGGAAGGCTGATTTGGAGAGCTTGGTCGAGGGCTTTGATGCGGCGCCTGGAGTGGGTGTGCGGATGACGGAAGCGACCGGTGTGCCTTTGAAGTTCATGCGCGGGGTGCGATACTCTGAAGTACGGGCAAAAGCGATGAGGCTGTTAGAATGAATCGGTTTTGTTTGGGTGGAACAGGATGTATCTTACTCTTCTCGAGCGTCACTTTGAACTCCCGCTCAATTCCTTCGATGGCTGTTGCGGCAAGAAGTTGCTCGAACGCCGCAGAGACCAGTCCCTTCTTGTACGTATCAGGATGGAACACGCAGTCGTAAACCGTACATGGTGAGCCAACTGAATCCAGCGCAACGTTTCCGATATCAGCCAGAGTCGCTTTCGCAATGAGCAGTTCCATTGCGATCTCTCTTACCCGCATCGAGATCCTCTCGAGGCTTGGTCAGACTGTACGGGATGCTCCACGCGGTTCCCTTCGGCCCGTCCAAAGCTGCTCCTTCGGAAGCCTCCGGCGTTGCGGCGACGATCTCGGGAGACGTGCTCATATTGATAAAAACCTTTTTCCGGACCTCGTTGGACCCTTTCTTGGTCTTGACGTGCGTTTTGATGACGTGGCCGGGTGTCGGCGTGACAAACCTCACATCGTTTCCGCGCTCGGCTTCCATCTGAGCCAGCTCCGCTTCGTAAATCTGTCGCGGAACGGGAGATGCGGGAGGGGGGGGGGGGGCCAAAAAATGGGGGCACCCCCCCGCGTTTTTGCCGGGGGTTTGCCCGGGTTGTGAAAGTTGGACCGGGCCAAGGGTTAAGCGTGGGGAT
>JADGJA010000733.1:0-11650 GCA_027596035.1 Thoreauomyces humboldtii | reverse complement strand
ACGCTTGTCCCTGCCCTTACCAGCTCCTGTGCGTCCGCAGATCGCAAGCTTCTCTCCGGAAGCAACACTGAGGGATAGTCCTGAGACGACAGCGGCGCTCGTGACATCGTATCTGATTTCCACGTCCTTGAACTCGACCCTACCCAATCGGGGGGAGTGTCCGGGCCGTCCTTTTGATCCGCTTCTGCCGGCAGGTCGTAGACGTAGTGACCAAGTCTTTCGACAGAGTTGAGGGCCACCTCCGCGTCGCTGAGCCCCATCAATACCCTTTTGAAGGCATCGCCGAGGTTGATGGAGCTCACCAGAGCCAATCCCACCGCGGCTGAAGAGACGACACCGGCTCCTGCCAGCAGGAGGACCGAAAGGATTACAGGGGAAGCCAAAAACTCCACGCGCAGGATGAACCAGTAAGCCGTGTTCTGCTGGATGAGAGAAGACTTGCCGGATCGATCCGTGAGAAGGTGCTGTCGAGCGATGAAGCGGTTGGCCGAACGGAACGCTCGGATTGAGGACACGCCGTTCAAAGACTCGTTCATGTGACTGGTAGCGGGAGACCTCAGGATGCTCGCCAGACGGTTCATCTCCCGGTAGGATCTCTGGAAGTAGAGGTACATCGCGACGGCAGGGACGACGAGCACAGCGAACACAGGAAGCATGTACGGCGTCGCGTAGCATAGAACGACGAGAGAGGTTCCGAAGCCCCGCGTAACTTCGTGGAGGCCAAACCCCATGCCTCCCATACCGAGGTCAAGAAGTTCCACGTCGGCGGTGAGTCGGTTCAAGATGCGGCCCACCAGGAGATCGGCGCGCTAACGAGTCCTTCAAGTGCCCGGTCGTGATAGCTCTTGGCGGCGCGATAGCAGGAGGCGAACGACATGGCGGTCTCAAGGATTGCCACAGCGAGGACACCGACGCCGGTGCCCCAATAGATGTCAAAGTACTTGCGGTCACTGATATCCGACTCGGTGTCACCGCTCCACTTGACCAAAGTGATCATCTGCCATGCAGCGAGACCGACGCCGATCGGCCACAGGATAGCGTACGTTCCAACACACCAGACAGAGGACGCGGAGAGAAAGCGGCGATAGGTTGACTGGGTCACGGCACCGGCCAAGCGATCCTCGGCGATCTCCTCGTTTTCGTAGTCGGCCACGACTTTCCGCGCTTCGTTCACGAGTTGTTCCTCATCCTCCTGTGCCAAGATCACAGATCGAGAGGCACCATCGTCGGGAGCACGGTCCTTGAATAGAAGCGACAGGTGGGAGTCGGAATCCGCAACAAGGTCTTGGTATGTTCCACTTTCCGCCACACGAACCCTGTCCATCACAACGACCAGATCAGCACTGGCAGCACATTGCAGCTGACTCGTCACCAGCAGGATCGTCTTTCCGCTCAGATCGCTGCCACGCAACGTGTTATGGAAGATCGAGCTTCCAACCGTGGCATCGAGGGCCGCCAAAGGGTCGTCGAGTAGCAGCACGTCGGCGTCCGAGGCGACAGCGCGAGCAAGGGCCACCCTCCGCACGCTGACCACCGGACAGCTTGACTCCGTTGTTGTCGCCTACGCGCGTGCCGATTCCGTTCGGTAAGATCCCGAGATCCTGATCCAGGCATGCGCTGCGGGCCGCACGTAGAGCGTCGTTCCAATCGCCGTCGCAGAAGAGACCGCAGATGTTATCCTCGATCGTGCCCGAAATCAACCAAGGCGTCTGCTCGCAGTAGGCTATCGAACCGTACACTCGAGAGGTACCGGCCGTTCTCTTGATGGCTCCCGCGAGTCCTGCCAGCAGCTGTGTTTTGCCGGAACCCACGCTACCCAGGATGACCGTGAGTGTACCCTTGGGTATCGACAGAGTGATGTCGATGAGAGCTGCGGCCGGGAGACTCTTGGCGTCCGTTTCCGGCGCCCGCTTTTCGTCCTTTGTCGTCGAATCACCGGCCTCCTCGGTAGGATCGACGGCTTCTGCTTCTGTCCATGCAAAACACGCCGCATCGAGCTTCACAGCCACGTTCGACGAGGCATCGTCGTGGCCTATGAAATTCTCAGTGACTTCATGAGTATCGAGTTCCGCCGCCAACAGGAAGCTGGTGAGACGGGTGATGGACGGAACGACTTTGACGACATGGCCGAAGTATCCCGCGAGACCGATGGTAGGTCCAAGGAGCATGCCGAGGAGTCTTAACCTGAAGGTAAAATGATTCGCTAGCGTCGGACTGGGTCTCGCGCGCCGCGCGCTCCCATCTCATCTTCTCCCAGTGATTCACGTACCCCAGGATCGGGAAAACGTTTGCAGCGGTCAAGCTCCCGCCCAACTTGTCGAGACCCACGATCGTGATGACGGGCAACATCATCTGCTGAGAGGTCATGAGGAAGACCACGGCGAACATCGGGATGAGGAAGGCGACGAGGGCGCGAAGCTGCACGGTGCGAGCTGCCGAGATCCGGGCGAGAAAGTCGTGCTCCCGACATCCCATCTTCAGGATCTTGATGGCGTAGAGAAACTCTCGAAGCAGGGAGGTCCGGACGTTCAGGGCACGGAGGTAGGATGCCTGACCCTTCCCGAGGAACGGGAACGTGACGACGACCAGGATCCCGACAAAAAAGTACGTGCCGACGGAAAGCCACGTGGAGACGGCGAGGGAACGTGCGATCAGATACAAGCCGAGAGCGATCTGGACCAGCGACGCCACAAAGTTGTTGAAGTCACCGGGTATCTCGGCGATGGATTTGACGTCCATGCTGATCAACGAGGTGATGCGGCCCGGTGTGAACTTGGCACGGGATGCGGGAGACAGCTGCAACGACTTGCGGTACACTGCGCTGATGATGATCGCGCGCGCTTGAAACCTGATGTCGAGGTTGACCGAGTTCGCACCCGTCGTTCCGATAGCCGCAAGAATGGACAGGACAAAGTAAATGAACGCATAAGCATAGATCGAATGGAAGAGGGCGTTGTTTTGCGACGCAGGATCAAAAACGTTGACGACATCAGAAATCAGGAGAGGCCTGGTACAGCGGAAAACGAAAAACGTTAGCGAGCCAGACTAATTTCCTCAATCTGTGAGCTGCGCCATTTTTTCATATATGAGCAAGGAGCTAGCGACGACAAGAGCTTCCAAGACAAACGAAGCGAGCCACCACTTCCAGAAGTTGGCTGCCAGAAGACGGAAAAAGGATGGAGCGGGCACAGATGGATCCTTTGCGTGAGCGGTCAGCTGCTTCCAGAAGGGATCGAGCACGACCGAAAGCTTTGCGGCCCTTTTCGTGGATGGAACATTCGGCAAGTCCTGCCAGGAAAGATGATTGTGAGATTTTACGGCAATTCAAACAGCTCTCTCCAAATTCGATTGCGACGTTTTTACATCTTCCTGTAGTGGATGGTTCCAGCCGGTCTTGAGCATAGGCGTGATCCAGGAGTATGTGAGATAGGAGAATACATTGCGGTCGATCTCGTTCGTTGCAGCGGCTGCGGTTGTGACTGGCACCCCGCGGTTTACGTCTGAGAGTCGTCCCATCGGGGGAGAAATGTCGAAAGGCAGCTAAGCTGAGCCAAGGATGGACGCTGCTTGCTGCCCAAGTCACGACTTCGGTGGCATCGTAGACTGGTTCCTTTTGACCTTTCCTTCTTGTTGACGCCCGGTCGGTGGAGACGCCCGTAGCAAGCGTCCGTCCGTGTTTGCGTGTTATACGGTACAAAAGTTGCTCGTTCGATCCTGTGTCTGGTTCGACAGAGCGTGAGTCACACTCGTCAAAAACTTATCACTTCGACTGTGCGCGTACACATGCCCAAAAAGCCGCCTAAAATGTACATAGGCGGGCGTCTTCCATCGGAACATTCTCTGCTTTCGTCAAAGAACAAAGAACCTTCTGACGGAGCGGCACGAATCTGCTTGATCAGATCTCACATAGGGTGCAAAAGCATTTGAACGTGCAGCAGAAGCCTCAACGCCCCGACTTTAACGATCTCGGCTGAATGAGCCGAACGTTTCCCAAGGCTGAAGCTCTTCACGGAACGCCGTCAACGGAATCGACCTGATCAGTTCGCCCTGTCACGACAAAGGATGCAAAGACACGTCATCGGAACAACGGTTAGGAAGAAAGGAAAGAGGGCGTCGGTCTCAAGGTATGAAGAACGGGCGTCCAGACGGAGGGGCCTGCCTGCCGAGGGCGCCAGGTGCTAGGCAAGCTCACTCCTACAATGGAAGATCAATTTCATTATTTCCCACATCCGACAACAGTCAACCGCCCAAAACCTCAAAAGTAAGCATCGACAGCTTCGAATGCCTCCTGTAGTCCCGTACCTGGCTGTACCTGTGCAAACGACTTACCCTGGTACACCGAGTTTTCCGACATATGCATTTAAACGCGGGCCGATACAAAACGATGGATAGAGGCGCACACATAGCAAGGGAAGATGTAAAACAGAATCTTAAGCAGAACCAGGAATTGAAGCGGATTCTCGTAACCATCCCGGAGAAGAAAGCTCGCGACGAACATCGTCCCGCCGTAGTTCATGCACCAGTACTCGCTTGATGTAGCACGCCCTCTCGGTACACTGCTCGCTCACAGAAAAGTAAGCAAGACAAAACACGAACAGCACTGAAATAGCCTCCACCAAAGCACAGAAGATCATGAAGTTCGTACCTGTGTTGTCGGAAAAGAGTGTGAATTCAGAAGATCTTTTCATGAAGAGTCCCTGCATGCTTTCGTCCCATTGACAAGGACCCAGGATGGTTCCACCAGTCCCGCGTACGATTGTGGTGCAACGACGACGTACATGTGCTAGATTCGGTTGTCTTGCGTCTTTCGCGTTGAACGGTCACTTCCGTTTCCCGTCGTTCTTTTTCAAGAGAAATCGCAGCCGCGCTGCCTCGAGCTAAAAACGAACATTTTCTAGAATGCACTTTCGTTCCGCCGCCCTTGCTCTGCTGGCCGCCGGTCTCACCGCGGTGGCTGCAGCCCCCGTAGGTATTATCATCACTCGCGAAGTAACCCTGTACGATGGCGCGGTCATCCCCATGTCCGACCTCGACGCCGCGACCACCACCGATGTCCTCGGCAAGGCCGACATCCACACCGTTACCGCTGCGGTCCACAAGGAGCCCAGCCCCTGTATCCAATAAGATGGCCGCTCAGGGCATCTCCATGTGCAAGAGCAACTGGGGGTACGAGAGGAGGCCGAGCAGGTCTTGTGTTCCTTCCACCGCCGATCCCTTTGTACAGAAAAAGAACTTGGGGACTTTTCCGTCGTGATAAACATTGGCCATTGGCCAGATCCAGGACTACAAACTCCTCGTCAGCTACCCCGCCGACGCTGATTTCACCTACCTCTACTTTCCCAACGAGTCTTCCGGTGGTGACGTCAAGCCTCACGCCTGCTACGGCTTCTCCTGGGGCAGGAAGTGTGCGGGATTCTGCACCTCCTGCTAGGAATCTGACTTTCGACTGCTAGTAGACTGTAGAGCTGCTTGTTGCAGGCTTGATGTACATCCCACGATAGATAGATGCCACTTTATACAGCAGATGCCACTTTCTGAATTTCGGCCCGGCAGAGGCCTTCGCGATCGTTTCCATTCTTGTCTCTTGTTCCTCAATCATCTGGCTTTTCGATAGCAATGTGATTGGCAGATTGAACTGATCTCTCGCGATCTTTCGAGTAAGTTGCCATTGGAGGCTGGAGGCTGGAAGTCTTCTATCCAGGTGATATGGGTCTCAGGCGCGAGAGAGGCGCCTGCGAAAGGGAAAGATGCGATCATGGGAAGGCGGATGAAAGTCGACAGATGGTGTCCACGAGCGAGACATATCACCAAGGGACTTCAAGCTGATGTAGCAGAAGTACCAACGTTTCTGCTGCGGATCCTCTAATTTATTGCCGTCGATTCGCTGAGTCAACCAGATCCGTCGGTACATCGTGCGTGGATCCTGCCTCGAGTTCATCAGTGGATCCTTCCTTCGCGAATTGCTACAGTATTCTTTGCTTGGCTAGTACGTGCCGGCACCAGAAAGCGAACCACCGGTGTGTGCGTCTTCTGTGCGTTGTTTTCCCTTATCCCTATCAGTACTAGAACGTTTGATCGGTGCGCTCTTTTCTCCTGATGATGATGATCGTACCTTCAGAGTGGTGGAAATTTCATCGATCACCACGTCCCATTCTGCGTCGTTCAGTTCCTCCGTCAGGTTCCTGATAGATTAGGGTTTGGGTTATTCGCATTAGACTTCGCCATTTGCCTTTGAACAAGCGAAACCATTCGGTTGAAAAAAGCTGCCACGCCGGGAATAGCCAGCAGGTCCGGGTCAAAGAAGAGGCGCATCAATTCATTGCTGTGTCCATGCAGCCATGCGGCCATGTTGTGTCTGTGTGTAAATGCTTCAATGGCTGGAATGTGACAGGCAGCCCGGGAAGATGGGAATGCAATTTGACAGATACATCGTCGTCCGTCGGTGCTTCAGGGGATCCGAGATGGTCGGGAAAGTTAATTGCTGCCCAATCGAGGCAACTCTGCATGGTCTCTACTGCCAGAAGTCCGTCGCATTGGTGGGAATCGACTCTTCTTAGGAAACCTACCCATCACTTTCAGCGGCGAAGCGAGGCTTTCGGGTTAGCGCCGTCACTTGGGTTTTCCTTTCAGTTGCAGGATCTAGAACGAGCAGTGCATATGAACGGGTCGCCAGCCTTCCCACGTGAACGAAGGGAAAATGAAGCTGTTGCGTGTAAATTGCTGGAGATCACAAATGCTATGTTCACGTCGAGTACGTCGTTCGCGTTGCCCAACCGCTTTGGCACTTCGCCTTGATGCGCATATTTTCCCCCGGACGAAGACTTTTTGAGATGGGCGTTGCAGGCCCTGCACTCAATGCGGAGGTCGCGAACAGCTGCCCACAGGGGAAAACTGACCGCTTCGCTGGAAGCACCTTTCTGTTCCGCGCCTCGTCTTTCCTCGATCCTGCTTTTAGATGGCGTGTTCTCCACGTCGTCCAGATGCTCAACTGTCACGCTTGTGTGGGACAGGTAAAAAGGGTTTGTCAGGTTCGTTAGCCATTTGTGTTAGTGTTGCCTGATTCTCGTGGAAACGGACCCATTCTTGTGGCCCGATGACTCGTAGTCAACATTGACGCGGGGCACTTGATGCAGGTCTTCATTATTCCTGGAAAGAGTCGGCGGATCGCTCCTTCTTTGTGAGTCTACTGCAGCTCAGCGCAAGGCGCCAGTCGGCTCGCTCGTGCTCTCTGCGCTCGGGAGAGTTTGAGGTTGTAGAAGATATGCTGCATGGTCAGCTGAAAACGATCTTAGGCTTGGATGACTTATCGTTTCCGGTATGAATCTTGATTGATGCCTATGAGAAATCCCAAGTTGACGATCACAAGTTCCCTGTGAGAACGAATGGGAAACATCTTATTCGACACCTTTCTCGAATCAGTGCGTCAGCGATGTCATTCCCATGTTTGTCGAATCTCTAGCAACACTTTTTTGATAACCAGATCAATCGCTAAAATTGTCGTCAGCGAGCACGACACCATTTGGACCGCCGCGAGCGTATTCGATGGCATACGGCAGATCCCGGGTTAGATAGACGCCGTAACCAAACTCGCCCTGTGCACCGGCTCTAGCTTGACGGGGGCCGATTCCCTCCTCGATCAGCATGGGAAGCACGGCATTGTTTGATGAGATGCCGCGATAGAGGACCTCGCCCGTCATCTTGCTCGACAGGTCTGGCGTGGCAGTGGTGCCGCTTTTGCCACGGCTTTTAGGATATTTTCGGTATACCTCCCAGATTCGAGTGCACTGGCCCGTGTTGAGCAGTTGAAACTTGGTAGGTCGCGTCTCTTTGTGGCTTTGGGATCCCCGTTCCGTGCGCAATCGCCGCTTGAAGGTCACCGGGTTGGGAGTTCAGGTCTTGCACCGTGAAACCTGCGGCAAGAGCGCTCTCTGCTACGAAGAGGTCAGAGATGGCACCAGGGGGTACAAATATGTCGTCTTCCCACGCTCCGGGATTGGTAAACTCAAAAGTCGCAAGAATCGCTCGAACTAAAGATGGGTGTCGAATAAGTCTGGGAAGCCGAGCTCACCTTGATCGCAAGGAACAACCATCCCGTCTTTCATGATTGTCGATGCAGGGGTTTGGAGAAGCTTCGGAAGACCTTGATGGAACATCGTGACAATTTATAGTCGAAAGGAAGAGTAAACTATGCCGAGGACCGCGTGTTGTCGGGCGTAGCGAAGAAGGGACGTCCGGTGTCGGGAGCGGATCCCCTGAGCGACAGAAAGGGTTGGAGTAACTATGGACGCACTTCAAAAATGCTGTCCAACTTTACGCTAGAAACATAAAGACCGCCGGAACTTAGTGAAATGTGCAAATATGAGCCTCTGGTTGTCAACGCAAAAGAGTCAGTTATGTCGAAATCAAAAAAGTAGAAACGGCCATGGCCTCTTCTCAACTTTCTCGTGCCCATACAGCAGAGCCGCGCAAACGTAGAAAGTAACTCAACCATCCCTCGGTCGAGAATCATTTTAATCAGGAGATTTGACGATGACCCCGGCCTCGAGATGAGTGACGGCATCTTTGGAGTGGTTCCGTTGGACCAGCCAGGGTATCGGGATCTCAGATCCGCGAGGAACGTACCCATGGTGTCCCAGTAAAGATCCTGGTCTTGCTTCGACAGTGATCGAAGTGCCGACTATCACAGGCAGCATTTGCCTTCATCCAAACGAGGTAGGGCTGACATTGCTCGCTAGTCAGGACTGTGTTAACTTCCAGGTCCACCTCTTCGGTGGAGAGTCTCAGCCCAGTCGTTCTGCGGTCCATGGCGTAGCCGCCGACCCTGATTCCGGGCTGATGGAAGCAAGGAAAATCAGTGAAGCCGGGAAGCCGTTTGAGACGGGAATTCACACTGATGTCGCAGAGGTGCGGACGTTTCTGCTGAGGATCCTCTGATTCCTTGCCGTCGACCATAGTCAGGGGAAGGAGTAAGATCGTCTTGCCGAACGCCCAGTTCGGGATGACCGTGTCAAAGAGCACATTTGCCGTGTTTGCAACGTTTTTCTGCATACAAGGTAAACTGGACGAAGCCTCCTTGACCAAAGTTTACTGCAGGCGCGCGTAGTGGTGGCCAATGGGAGATGGACGAGGTAGTCGAATTCTTTGAGCACGGTGCTGCTGATTCCTCCTTTGATCAGTTCTGCCGAGTAACAAGAGCAAGGGCGAACTGCTCCTTTGTATCGTCCACATTGCCTCGGCACACGTCCTCTTCCTTGCGACGCTTGTCTGTCTCGGAATGGCGCTTCATCGTACTCATCTGATCGCCTCCCTTCTCGCTACAGTTCATGTGTGCCGGTACGTGAAACCTTCCTAACCCCGCCGACTTTCATGTGGGACATCCCGACGCGAAGAGCGCTGGGAAGTCTGGCAAACTGACACACCACGTTGTCGTTGTACGTCCGAGTTCTGAAGTCGCCAAGAGTGACCTTGTTCCAGACTGTTGCGCTTTGTCCACGAGCAGTCTCAGTCTGTTTGTCGGGTGGTGCTGTGCTGTGGGAGAAAACCCCTAACCACGACGAGATTCAACCACACCCCGCTGGGCCAGCACATCGTCGAGACGTCGACAGACCATCAGCTAGAAGCAAGCAAGCTGCAAGTAAAGGCAGCCTGCGTACCATCGCAACGGCTCATGAGACAAGACGAGAGAAGAGAGAGAGAGAGGATGTACTGTATTCTGTATTTCTGCTCGTGTAAGAAAACAACATGTAAACAAATCGGTGCGGGGTCTGTCGAACGAACACCCGACCCTCACGCCAGAGAAAAAAGTCGCAGAGAAAAAAAAGTCCCGAATGAAACCAGCATCCGGCCCTCCTTTCTTACAGGACTCCGAGCTCTTCCTAGCACCAGGGACCGAAGGGGATGGAAAAGTACCCGGTCAGATGGGCAGGGATGGTGGGGATAAATGTGCTGTCGGCACAGGCGGAAGCCTCCCCGTTGACGTCGTTGCACGTGTTGACGGTGCCCGTGGAGTCGATCCAGTACTCCTCGCGATGGTGCAGGAAGCCGAACGAGGTGGGAGGGAGGTGGGGGACCATGTCGGTGGTGTGGGTGATGCGGTTGATCTGTCCCGAGAACGGGAGGGTGTGGATCCAGTTGGCGAAGATCGGGTTCCCGACGCGGGGCTCGCCGAACGTGTAGACCGAGATGCGGTCGGACCAGGACGGTCCCAGGAGGCTGTACAGGTCCACGGCCGAGAGGATGGCCACCGCCCCTCCGAGGCTGTGGCCCACGATCGTCAGGGTGTAGTCGGACCGGGCGTCGGGGACCGCGGCGAAGACGGTTTGGAGTCCCGCGTGCACGGCCGGTTGGGCGGCGAGCATGGCCTTCTGGAAACCCGAGTGGACCTGGGCTCCCGAGGGGACGCCGAGGCTGGCGTAGGTCGGCGACACGTCCGCCTTGGCGAACTGCAGGTTGGTGATCCAGTCGCGGATGCCTTCCGAGCCTCGGTAGGCGACGATGATGTTCTTGGTGGAGGCCTCGTAGGCCACGTAGCCGACCGTGTCCGTGGCGCTCGAGTCGTCGAACTGGGAGACGACCACCGTGCCCGTCGTCGATCCCACGCAACGCTCTGCGCAGGTCCAGGTGGCGAGTCCGTTCAGGCAGTCTAAAGCGGGGCAAGTCAAGGTTAGCCGACAGAACTTTTTCTTGGTCACGATGCAAGACGTAGCGAATTCGACACTTACAGGCAGCAGCGGCATAGCTCTGATACAGCTCCATCTCCAACAACGGGGTGCCGGTGACCGCGACCCTCGTTCCATCCTGCCGGATGCGATCGACCTTGGTTGCAGGGGGGTCCAGGCTGGAGACGGGGACCTGGAGGCTGGGAGGCTGGGACTGGGTCTTGATGACCTTGGAGATGGCGTTGCTGTTCAGGTTGGCGACGTCGCTTGCGGTAGCGTTTCGACCGAGGACCTGGGACATGAAGTTGATGCGAGTCTGCTGGTCCGAGATGGCCTTGGGTTGGGGTTTGGCGCGAGCTTCGAGGTTGTCGATGGAGCCGGCCTGGACGGTCGAGAGGGCTGTCAGGGCGAGGATGACGAGGGAGGAGCGAAGGAAGACCATGATGTGTGGATGATGGAGAGAGATGAGAGATTCAGAGGATGGAATAAGATGTTCAAGACCTGCTCGAGTTGCTGAGGGGAAGACGAAGGAACTCTAGATCTTCATGCTCCTTTTATACCCATCGCCAAGCGACATGTCGTTTCGTCCGGCATGAGGTCGGTTCCTCCCTCGTAAGGCAACACCGAAGCGTGCTTCCAATGCGCCAAATCACCCGCGACGATTGCAACCTCGGAGTCCGTTGTCCTCGCTCCCTGTCCTTCTTGGCCCCCTGCTCCCTTGACGTACGTCCACGAGCGGTGCCTCTCGGACGACCTCGTGGTGCTCGGCATCACACGGGGGGCCCTGAAGCATGCCGGAATCGACGTTGATGTTGGTTTCCACCACCCCATCGCCGTGCCCCTGCTGCATGGCTCGGGATTGATGTATGCATTACACCAACGAGGAGTGGGGAATCGTCCCTCGGTCTCTCGACCTCATGACCTGAACCAACCAGGTGTGCATTCGGAGCAACATTGAGGAAGCAGGGGGGTGTGTTCAAGGAGCAACGGGG